>CEMU01569317.1:8071-36243 GCA_900068965.1 Calocybe gambosa
CTCTTTGTTCTTCATTGTACGATAAACGAAATTTGGGTGGAAGCCAAGCATTATAATGCTATTGGATGGATGGACTTCATTAGCTGGCTCTGACGGCTCTCCTACTCTCCTTCGTCCCTTTGGCCCAAGCGAATATGCGTTCTTCCCAGGCTCCAAGGATGGCATTGGTGACATGTGCGTTTCCCCTGCCTTTATCGTTGTTAGGCCTCCCTTTAAATACACAGGATCCAGGTTTCTTCATCTTTCCTTCAGTGCACCTAAATCTCAGGTTCAACCTAAACGAGTACTTAACGCATGGACCCTGCTCCGGAACAAGCACCCGCTTCTTTGTTGCAAAGTGGTACTTGTCCCGGAAGGTGGGGAACACAATGCATTCTCTCACACACCTCATTTCTCGTATGTGTTACAAGTTCACGATGCTATCACAGTTAGAACTGGACCACCGCCAGGTTCTCACCACCCAAAGATCTTGATCGAGCGCTGCAAGAAGCTCGGGATGCTCTGTATTTCAGGGAAGCAACAAGGAACGGTACTTCTCCAGCCCTTTCCTCTTGTGAACCGCACATTAACATTGACTAAGATTTGATCTTAAACTATATGAATGGACCGCGCACGTTGTCTAACGATTTTCTCTCTTATCTTTTCATCTCGTCTCATCCCACGCCGGACTCTGAGGATACGGGAGAATACGATATCCTGATGTGTGCACCGCATTTTACAGGTGATGGCATGTCGCTGCATCAATGCACGCATGATCTGTTGGCTATTTTAGCCTCCCCTGCATCCGATGATGACATTTTATCTATGTTGAACCTTATTAACGGTTGGGCACGTTAGCCTTTTACTTCGCGTTTGTTTAAATTAACAAGATGTTGTGTCGGCATTTAACGGCAATAGGGAGAACGACTTCCGCCAGCTTTTGAGACGCGATGTGTTGTCCCTCAAGGCAAGCTTGCCAAGGCAGTGGCAACAGTCAATTTTTTGAAATCGAGGTCCAAGGAAATTGTGAGTGTGTTGGATATTTTAAGTTTATGTGTTATAATAACCAAATATCATTTCGTAGGGAGGGCACAAGTTCAACCGGCATCAGGTTGCACCCCAACGAACGATCTTTGTTGAACGCGTCTTCAACGAAACTCAAACAAAAGCGGTCCTCAAAAAGTGCAAAGAAAATGGAGTGACGATCAATCACGCATTGGAGGTCGCGTGTGGTGTCGCGTGGGCACGCGTCGTACAGGCATCCGAGCCCAACAAGGGGAGGGAGGCATTTAGGGAACCTCTGTACGTCTGATTTTTCCCTTCCTATGAATGAAAGCGACATAAGAGTTTAATCTCTAAATGTCAGTATGGTCTATACTGCAATCAACCTACGCTCACATCTCCGGCCTGTTCCATCTGATCCGACATACTGGTTTCTCGCATTGACTTACTTCACTCTCGTTCTACCCTCCTTTCCTCCCGCTTCACAAGACGTGTTCTGGTTACGTGCTAAAAGCGCGAGGGCACAGACAAGACGGGTGGTAGCATCGGAGTTCTTAATCTCGTGTGCATTGGAGATGGCTGAAGAAAGAGCCGACAGAGCACGGGGTAAGCCTAGGCAAGCATTAAACCTAGAAAACGTCCTCAGGCCTATGCCCGACTCCAGTACTGCCGTTGGACCCGAGCTCGGTGTGAGACCTCTACTTCCTGGTCCAGCACCAAGCACGGCCCTCCTCGGACTCTCTCTTATCGGGAACCTGGATGCTATATACGATCGCCGAGCATATCCCGGCTTTACCTTGTCCAATGTGACGACGGCTAGCAGGCAGAAAGCTGGTGGGATTTTACTGTTGGTACACACTTTTGATGGAAAATTGTGGTTGCAGATGTTTTATGATGAGAATGGATTTGATGGGGAGATAGACCGATTCTGGGACGGTGTAGGAAAGGCCATAGAAGAGTTTTGCTGATACTGATCGAAGCGGAAATGTAAGACTAGGTTGCTTGACTGTCAAGACTCACGTTGAACGGCCTCATGGAGAGCAAAGAGCTCAAACAAGTAATACCGTTGAATTGGTGTCTAGTCGCTGCATCAAGTCGGCGTGCCTGGGCAGTCATAGTCAAAGTTGACATTGATGACAATGATTGACCTCTACCTTTAGGCACCACCAAAGTTACAGTAAGCTTTGGCTCTTATGTGTGCGCTAGTTCATATATCATGATGGTGTAGCAGTATGTAAGTCTTGCGTGTATGGCAATAAATAATGACGACCCGCTTTAATGCTAGCATTAGTGGTTGGTGTTATTTTTCGGTGGTGGTGACTGCCTGCCAAGCTTTCAATTTTTGAAGGACGTGACCATGTGCACTGGATGAGATCAAAATAGCCACACCAATAGTTTGTAAAATCATGGATTCATGATCAAGCTCAAGTCCTCCATTCCGCACTTACTACGCTTTGTACACTCCTTTTCTTCAAACGTTCCTTCATGCTAAAGTTCGCCCCGTCTCTTGCTTGGAGTTCACTAGTATTGGTCCCATGGGTAGTAGTAGCTGCAGAGGACTATCTGGTGTCTCGCAATCTGCATCAGCACCATTCGAAGCGTGCTGAAAGCTTCAACATCTGTGCGTCTACTTCCGTCGGTTGTTCTACTTGTTCTCTTACTGTTTTGTTCATCAAAGCTTTTTACCACGTTAACGATATCCATGCTCATCTTGACGAGATTAAATCTTCCGGTGCTGATTGTACCAATCCGTCACAAGGCTGCGTTGGTGGTTATGCTAGAATCAAAGGAGTCGTAGATACCAAGCGCCCCTCCTCAAAAAACTCACTTTTCCTCAACGTCGGCGATGAATTCCAGGGGACACTGTTCTACAACTTTTATGGTGGCGAAAAGATCGCACAGACCATCAATCAACTTGGCTTTGATGCGATAGTGTTGGGAAATCACGAATTCGACAAGGGCGAGACGTACCTGGGCACATTCGTAAGTTTGACACCGTTTACTTACCATCTGTCCAACACGACCTGATACGTCATCGCTCATAAGTTGAAGAATTTGACTATTCCTGTCGTCTGTGCGAACATAAATACCAAGGAACCAACCATCAATTCCACTGTGAAACCATACAAAGTATTCCCAAAACTGAAAACGGCAGGCATGTTTCTTCCGCAGTGACGAGCGTTTCTTCACCTCACTCAACCTGTGCCAAAATAGTCATCGCTGTCACCACCGACACAGTACCCTCTATTTCAAATCCCAACAAAGATACCGTGTTTTCTGATCCTATCTCTACGGCACAATTTTGGGCCGACTATGTGTACGAGCATGAAAAGGTTGAGCGCGTCATTGCCATGACGCATATCGGATACTCCGTCGACATTGAGCTGGCCAAAAAGACTCGTGGAATCCATCTCATCATAGGTGGTCATTCGCATACTCTACTGGGCGACATGGATGGTGCAACTGGAAAATATCCTACGATAGAAACTAACTTGGATGGAGAAGACGTATTTGTTGTTACCGCGTATGTATGATGGGATTCTTTCATATGAGCCTAGTATTGAATATGCTCCGCCAGGTGGAGATATGGCGTTTACCTTGGATACATTGATGTGGAATTCGATGGACGAAAAGCGTTATCCTACACCGGCGGTCCTATTCTTTTGGACAACAAGACGCAGCAAGACACGAACCTACAAAAACAGATCAAGGAATGGCGTGGTCCCTTTGAGGAGTTTGCAGCCGTTGTCATCGGTAAAGCTGTGTCCTCAGTATCAAGCTGTATCTGATGTTTGACGTACATGCGTAGGGAGGTCTGAGACTGAATTGGACCAGTCAACCTGCCAGAAAAAGGAATGTACACTAGGAAACCTTGTGTGCGACGCCATGCTCCAGTCCCGTGCTAATCAGAGCCAAGTGGATGGATGTATCATCAACGCTGGTGGCATTCGTACTACAATTGATGCAGGAAACGTTACCCGTGGAGAAGTCTTAAGCGCCTTTCCTTTTGGAAACGTCCTCACCGAAGTAAAGTATACAGGGGAACAGCTCTGGAAGGCCATGGAAGGCGTAGTCTCTGGGGTTTCATCGGTCAATGGTCAAAAAGTATCCTCATTTGCACAGGTATCAAAGGGGATCAGGGTTACATTCAACCCCAAGAATCCTGTGGGCAAGAGGCTGATCAACTTGGAGATTGGGCAAGATGTCCTGAAACCGGTGGATTTGAAAAAGGAGTACAACCTCGCCGTTACAGACTTTTTGGCTGGCGGAGGTGATAATATCCTCCCGAAGGTGGAAGAATTCGCAGGATTAGACACCCAGGACGAAAGTGAGTGTTCTAGCTTGTCCAAGCGCTTTTTCTTGATCTTCCATCGCAGTCCTTACCGAATACATCCAAAAAAACAGCCCCGTGAGGGCCGTTTTAGAGGGAAGAATAGTCGAGACTGATAAAACCTCGCCAGTCACGACATCAACACCCAATAGCGCCCAGTCAATAGCGAGCACCCTTTCGATGGGAATTTTGTGTTTTGCTTTCGTTATACTCGCGTTGTAAGTGATGTAAGTACTACTTGTGTAGTCCACCTATCAGTAGTTGCGAATTCGAGCAGATGAGTCCATATAGAAATTGCAGGACGATTCGACTCTCGGCGTGGATGTATAGTTTGGATAAAAAAAGTATCTCTGGCTGCGAGTGGCCTTTGGAAGTAAGAGATCGTTAAATAGAATGCCTTTGCGCTCGTCAAATGTTGGTATGGTACGGAGACTGTTTTAACGATGGTTGCGCATCATCAATCGACGCGGGCGACGCGCTACCCTCAATCATGTGACGTAGTTCCTCCTCATTCCCATCCATGAATGCGTCTGCTCCTCCCCGTTCACAGCCCCCTACTATAGCTTCTTCACGAAGCCGGCGGTCTGCTCGGCGAACAGCCTCACCCACTTTTCAGGCTTCAACTTCTCCGGTCTCACAATATGGACCTATTCCCTCAGCTGCCTTACATGCACCCGGCGGTGCTTTCAATGTCGATCCAGGAGCACCTTTTCTCGGATCTGCAGCGTCACATGTAGATGTCGGCCCTTCAAGCCCCACTTCAAGTCGCAGAAACAGCAAAAATTTTGTTGGAGGATTTGTATCAGTGGTCAAGAAGGTAATGGGTCAGCAGGGTGTTGATCAAGCTCAGCGGCATCCAGAAGAAGGGCACCTTTTCAACTCTTTACCTGCAGATGGGAGAGAACAAAACGCGCATCCACCTCCTGCTACGTCTGTAACTCATACTGGCTCAATCCATAATGATCTAACGTATATCTCCCCTGTTTCTTCTTCTCACACTCACCATGACTCTCTCGAGTCGCAAACTAATGATGAAGGAGCTACACTTGTCGGGCATGAAGTGCTTCCTACTGCCCAAGTGCTTGGTAGCCCTGTCTCTGTTGAACCTCGGCCAGGGTCTGATTACGCTAAAATGGACTCTCCCCGCCACTCGATCACTTCTTTGGCATCTTACGCATTTCGCATTCGCAAATTCTTCCAGGACCTCAACGCGTTACCATGGATTGCTGATCGCGTAACGGTCGACTATATTCCAGGGAAAGAAAGGGGCCGCCGCCATATCCGTCCAACCTCGTGGTACGGTGGAGTTGCTCAACCAGGGCACCTTCATTCTGTTGACCTTTTTTCTGATACTACTTCTTCCGAGTCAATGGCAGCCCGCCAGGCTGTACTACCTACTCTTCCTTACTCTACGCAGCCCCAAGTCATTTTCCGAATCCAGAGTCCCAATGCACAGACAGCAAACCTCCCTTACGCTCACGTGGTCCCTGCTTCATATTCCATTGGGCCCTCCGCACCCCCTGTGTACCCTACGTATACCATGCCCCCTGCACCATTCGTACCGCAGGACCGGCCTCGTGTTGCTATCCAATCGCCGCATCCCACCCCTAGCTCGGAGCCAACTACACAACGGCAGCACACTCCGCAACCTGTGCCACAAGTTACCCCGGCGCAGTCACCTCCTATTGCGGCATTCCGACCCTATGGCGAGACGTTCCCATTAGGGTATGTGCCATACCAACAACAAGCGGCCGTTGCGGAGGAATATGGCGATCTCTCAGTTCATGGTTTATCTCATGTCCCACGGATGGTTTCGTCGACTTCTGGTACAGCTACTCAACCCAGTCGGCCTGTGTCGTCGAGAACGCAACCGAGCCGCCCAGTTTCTGACACAGCGACACCTCGCGCAAGTCGACCGCCATCGGCTGCGGGTAACTCTCGTTCTCATACGCCGCACACACCGGCGGCATTCCAATATCCATATCCCGTTACAACAACGACATGATAATTCCTGTATCATGACCCTCTGACGATTTTGTTTTGTTTGACTTGGCCTCTCACGATTGATAGATAACGGCTCAGTGGAAAATTATTACTGCGTGTCTGGAATCACATTCTTCAGTCATACTTTTGATCATTCTCGTTTTCAAGGCTGATGGACAGATAATGATAATGATGCCGTGGATAAATCGTAACTACATGTACTCTATAGTAAATGTCTGTATTATGTGAATTTGCGATGAGATAGATAGAAGGACCGTGTAAGTAAAAGGCACCATGCATCCTAAATGTGCAACTAATCGTAATGTCGACTCTGTGGACGTGCGCCTCCTAAGAAGATTTTGCTTAAAGGTCGTTGATGTTCTGGACGTGCTCTTCGTCTTCCCTCTCTCATACTCCGGATTGCGTGGTCCAAATCCCCACGTCCAATAGACCGCTTGGCGTACTCGCTGGATGACGGATCTAGAGCTTGATTCGAGGGGGTAGGTGCCGCTTTGACAGTCTATTGGAGAGGCATGAGTCATCGGACGCGATGCAAAAGCGATGGAACTGACATTTTCTTGACTTTTTGGGGCTGCCTCTACGGTCACCTCCGGAGGTTTAGGCGCCAGTAATCCAGGCTTTTGCTGTGCGTCGTGAACTTCAAGAGCGCATCTCTACAACAGCCATAAATGATCACGGATCAATGTTGGCATTAGGAGGGCCTAATCTGACCTGGAGAGATGACGAGAAAGAAGACACCAAGCCAAAGAAATCTTCAGGCTTGAGAGCCTCTGGCGAATCTACGTCTTCACCATAATACACCAGCAGAGATTTGAGCTCTCCGTCCAGACTATTACTGGTGTTCTTGAGTTCTTCGACGTTGAATTTAGCTTGAGTCGCAAAAGGCTGTCGTTAGATTCTTGAGTGATTTCAGGCCCTTGTGAAAGCTTTATCTAAGTTATTTACCTGCATGATATGTATAAACCGATCGTCCGGTAGTGATCCTGCTCGACGGTGTTCCTGAATTTCGGCTTCAATCTGGTTCAGGCCTCCGATCAATGCATTCGCAGATTGAAAAATAGTTTGTACTGAGACTGGATAAAGCGTGAGCGTGTTTAGAAAAGGTAACAGCCTAGATATACACCTCTCGCTGCTGGTTCTACGTTGGGAAGATCCTCGATAAAAGTCACCAGAGATGGGTCCTTCCGCATGAGAACTCGGGCAACGTAATGGAGTAGGGTTGGGCAATCTGGACCTCCCTTGGCGGTTTTCATCTCCTTAAGCTGTATGCATCATCATCAGAAACTGATGTCCGAAACTGCCGCTGATTCTAGCAAACCTTGAGCAAGGCACCCAACTGAAACCCACGTGCGTTTCCTCTGAAAGTGGATGCGTTTAAAAAATTCCCGACAGACAAAACAGTCTGGAGAACTGTTGAGATAATTTTAAGGAAGGAAGGTATTGAGCGAACCTGCAATATTCTCTTAAACTTCTGAGAGGTCCTCAATTCATGTACAGCATTGTGCAGCATGACTAGTTCTGGCCGCAACTCGGTAATGTCAAGATCAATTCTCCGGCGGTATGTCATACACTCGAGCCGTTCTTGAAGACGAGGAATGTTCATGATCTATACAACCTATGTTGTTGAAGGCATTGAGAAAGTTCGGAAAAACCCACTTGACTGAAGTATTGATCCGCTTTGGCAAGTTTCTTGACATCATCAAAGTCTTTCAGACGGGCAATCTAAGCCTAGAGTGTGATGAAACGTCCAAGACCCAAACCAACATCAGACAAACCTCTTCTACGGATGGTAAATGCCTGCTAATTGCCTTCAGATTGTCTATCGTAAGTTTAGCATCATCCAAAGTGAGCAGGGCTTCTCGAATTTCCGTGAAGCTGATTTTGATACGTGATAACATTATGGCTGCAAGGAAAGGTAAGTCAAGCTCATAGACAGAGTTACACTTCGACACGTACCAACATTATTAGCACGCGTGATATCGAGCAAGGTTGTGACATTTTGCTTCCTAGTCGGGCTAAGGATCTGTGAAGGAGTTGGTTGGGAGTTGTCAATTGCAAATGTAGCTTCTAAATCTTCAAGGTCGAGTTGAATGTCTGTGGATACATCATTCCATACGGTTGATGAAACATTCAGGCCACCAATCTTATTCCAGAAGAAAGGCTTGAGCCGTTTAGCAGGGCGAGTAGCCATGGGCTTGACATGCATCCTGAATGCACTGGGTGGAGGCGGTGGAGGCGGCGGAGGTATCCCAGGAGCAGGCGGTGGCGGTGGCGGGGGTGGTGGGGGTGATATACCGTTTGGTAGCTGTGGAAAAGGCGGAGCTATGTGTGGCGTATCCAGAGCAGGAGGTGACATGTCATTCTGGGCGGCAGGAAGCACAGCTGGCGATGGAGGTATCATAAGAGGTGGTGGTGGTGGTGGTGGTGGTGCAGGTGGCGCCAGGCCAACGTAGGGTGCTTGAGATTTTATCACCTGTGGTGGCTTCTTCGATGGTGGTGGTGGTGGTGGTGGGGGAGATTTTGCTTTAAACTCTTTCTCCGATCTAGGCTTCGCTATCAGCTGAGCCCTGAGGCCCTCCACCTCCTTTGAAAGATAAGTAATCTGATCGTCTCTCTGGACCAATTTTTCAATCATCCGCGCGACTAGTTGCTCTGCATCCATATCCTGTTGTTCTCGAGCTTCCTCTCGGGACGTGAAGCGCGTGTAGACAGATTCCAATGCACGTTTAAGGTACGCGATTTCCTTCTCTTTTATTTCGAGGGAAGACTGTAGCTCCGTGTTCTGTACATGTCTTTAGTATTGGCTCGATTTACTGTAATCACGATCATTCACCTTTGTTTTCAACTTGGCTATGTCGTCCATCAATGTATTCCATTTTATTCTATCTCGTTCTCGTTTTGCACGTTCATCCTCAATATGCCGAAGTCAGAGTAAGAAAAAAGCAAGGAGCTTGAGGAATTGAATACCTCTTGTCTATCGTTCGGATTCTGTGTCTGAAATCGCTCAAGCTCTGCTTGGAGCTGAAGGACCTGTTTCTCCTTTTGTACAAGTTTCTGCACGACGCCTTGAAAACTCTATCTCTTTTATTAGCCCCATATGAGATGATTGTGGGATGCTATACCTCAGGACCACTTTTGCCAGTGCGTTTCAATTGAGGGCCAGGAAAGTTGAGGGGTAAAGATTTTAAAGTATTTATCTCGGCGACTTTCTGACTGAGCTCATTGCGCAGCTCTGTTCTCTAGAAGACGTTCAGACAGCTTATTATAGTAGAGTGAATTAAAGATCGTACCTCATCACTAAGCTCCTCCACTTTATTTCTCAGTTCTTCAAGCTCTTGCTCCACGATTAAACTGCTTTCTGATGCTGCCTTGACCTCCAGTTCCTGTCCTGTTATATGCTGCACAGATGCGGCAAACCGTTTAAGAAAAAGATGCCAGCTATCGCCGCTACAAGGTTTGAAATGTTTTAGGGTGCATTAGTTGGAGAAGACATTAATGCCTACAAATTATCCAGTAGGGTGGCCTGCTCCACAAATCGATCGAGAACAGCAAACAAATCGGCTTTGAGCTGACTATGGGGCATGAATCAGACAACCTAGATGTGATGGTGAGCGAAATGGCTACTTGCATCCCGATGTCTCTCTGTAGTATTTCCCCATAGTGGTTCAGGATCTCGACCATCATGGGGTACAGTTCGCCATGTTGTTTTGCTAACACCACAAGGTCTTGTAATGCTACTTCAGAGTCGGATCTTTGCCGCTGGTGGAGACTTTCATCTCGCGTCCACAAGACACGCGCTCGTTCCCTCATATCTTCCTCATCTTCAAATTTGTCCTCTGTATAAGTATCTAACTGTTTAAGAATGGAATCGGGAGGTCTAACATATCGCAACGTCTAAAGAAAGCATGATTTTTTCGGAGTGAATCACCTTCAAGCTCGCACTCACGACAATGATTTCGTTAAGCCCTCTCCTTCCAAACTCTTCCCTGAGTAACACGCGGTCCTCAAGAGACTCAGGGGAGTTCGTTAGTGCGTTTACAAGTGTCATGGAAGCTGCACGAGCTTCCCATGTACTACTTTCATCGGTACCCTCGCTGTCCACGCTATAGTCAAAGTCTGGAAGGTGAAGAGACGATATTAAGTCTTGGAATCGAAATGATTCATCGTACATAATACGATAGTCCGAGAACGCTGCAAGAACAGCTTTGTGACCAGTCTCGCGAGACAAATCACAAATTGCTGAAAGAACTTCGGATGTCAAAATGCGTAGTTTAGGCGAGGAGGCATGTAATCCGTATGCCATATGTGTGATTAGGGTTGATGAGACTAGCACTTGACTGAAACCGATCTGCGACGCCGTTAGAGCGAGATGGCAAGGGTATGACTGCTGATATTTACCTCGGTGTTCAATAAAATTCTGAGGCATTTGATGATTTCCAAGAGAACACTACTTTCTGCTTCCGTCAAGTCACGGCTTTTTCCATGCTTGCCCACTAGACCAGCCAAAAGTAAACCTAGAGCGTCTAGCCCTTTTTCCGTCATAACGAACTCTTCGATCCAGTTTATCTTAGCAGTCGACAGGTGAACGCGTAACAATAATAGGTGTTTTATGAGCTTGTCGTCCAAAGGTTTACCACGTATGGTATCAATATACCATCTGGGAGATTTATTTGTTTCGTCCTTCCCACTCGAAATCCAAGAAGACGGCAGCCATCTGGCCAAAATGCTGCCTGTGATCTGAGGTTGCAGAGGTTGCATTTCTGCCACCACCTTTTCCACCTGAGCCCTTCCCTTACCTGACGAACTCGAGTCAAATTCTCCGCTCAACCGGGTGGTGTTTGAAGAAACTACAGATGTTGCGGCTGCAGGTCCGCCCCATCCACTGATGATTGAGAATCTGTTTATAAAACCGTTTTCACCGGTGAGCTGGGGTACCAAGCGAGGCAATACTGCCGAGCCACTTGAAGGCCCGTATGTGGCAGGGTACAAAGGCTGGCCGTCGCGTGGTGCTGATCCTGGTAGGCGCATCCGATATTGTTGTAGCAAAAGTCTCTTTTTGGTTAATGGGAGGTTGTTCATAGTTGTTTGTTTCTCTCCCGACAAACCCATGTCGTCCTATCAAGGAAGTTGGAGGTAAGCTCTTTGAGTATGATTCCTGGCTCCTACCACCATACGCCGGAAATCTGCATCGTCTGCATCATCTAACAGGTCTTTGCCTAAGTCTACGTTTGAAAAGGCGTTTCCCGTAGCGTGATCGAGGAGGATTGGCCCGCTCACGCTTTTCCTTACGTCGGCTCCAACCAAAGCCACATTCCGTGTGAGTGATGTAGGTGACATAGGTCGGATCCAGTCAACTAGGCTTGATCTGTTATTGCGGGTTGTCGAGTCTTTTCCTTCTGTATTAAGTATAGAAGGCTGATGGGCCTCCGAATTTGCGACATCACGCATTTTAGCGGTGCCTTCAGCCTCTTCTTCGTCTTCCGCTTCCTGAAGAGACGCCAGACGCTTTATTGTCAACTCAGAGGGCTCAAGAGAAGCACCGAGTGAAATTCGAGGCTTGGACCGTCGGTACCATTCTTCAGGGACGCAGAATCTGAATCCACGCTTTGCAGATCTGCTGAACGGGTTGGAAGAGAATGCTGATACAAGGATATGATGCATCAGCGATGCCATAGGAAGCTTCAAAGATTCTATAAACGTTGTTAAATATGGTCTATACCAGACATGAGGTCTCACTTTCCAATCGACTATCGAGCCAAACTTCTTCAAGAGCGTACTCCACAGTCCCTCCTCCAGGTATGGGCAATGATTTCGTCAATCCAAGTTCCTCTATGACGATGCCGATGATTTCGTTAACAGTCGTCGTTCTAGAAATGAAAAGCGTGTATTCGTAACCATCGTGTATCTCTGGAACACGAAAGAATGTGACGCGGAAAGAAAGGTGAGGATGTAATGATACAAGGCGAACAACTGGGGTATGTAGGTGAGAAGTGAGAGGGAATGATGAAAAATGTCTCTGCGATTTAGATGAAGCGGAAGCGGCAACTACCAAAGGGGCTATAGGTGTGGTGTTTGATATGACTCCTGTAGCGGATTAAACATGGAATGCTAGAAGTAAGGCTGAACACACCGTCTCCAAGTGATTCTAGTTCACCCTCTTCCCAAAGTCGTGCGCTAGGTTCCATGCGTATTCTCTGCAGAGCCCAGCCATGGTCGTCAAGGTCACCAAGTACTTCATTTTTGACTCGATCAGCGACAGTTAGTACATTGACAACATCCTCTGCAATGCTGTCTTCTGAAACTTCGGCGAAATGTAGAGATCCAGTAACCAGAATTGTTGGAACAATTAAAGGTTTCGACAGCATGTTTAGGACTCGACTTCACGTCACGTTTGAAGATGTAGTAAGCGCTTATTGGGACAGATCTAGTTATAGTCGCTTTAGGTTGTACATGTATAGCGTGTGTGGAATGTGTGGAATGCTCGAAAGAAGCACCTGTGCTCACGATCACCCTAATTAGGAATCCACTTTACATAAGTCACATGATCAAAAAAAAATCAAGTTAACGGCAAAAATTCAGGTTCCGCCAGTCGATGTTAAAGTCGAATCGTCCATGTCTACAGAAGGATGTACCATGTAATATACGCGTGTTTGTTGTCCTTCCACAACAGATGATTGCTGACTGTCTTCGTCAACTGAGGGAAGGGATTCTTGAACATCGCCTTTGATCTCCAGTAGATAGTTATCCTTGTGGAAGGTTCTGTAAAAAATACTATGATATTTCAGAAAGCACTTTACCTTCACTAACTTTCGTAACATCTTTGAGATAAGCTCCTTCTCGTACTCTAGCTCCTCCACGTCTTGTATTACAGCTTCTTTAAATTCCAAATACCAATCAACGAGCTCGTCACGATCAATTCCAAGGCCAGTCTTCTTCTCTGTGTCCGAAAGATGAAAAATGATTAGGTCTCGGAGCTCTGTGAACTTGTCGTAGGTGATAGTCATATGTTGTTTGGGGGCTAGGGGAGGGACTTCGTCTCCCACGACTTCCCCAGTTGCTTGTGACGATGATTGAGGAACTTGTTGATGTGGCCTAGGTGCATGCGCTCGTACATTCTCTGGAGTGAAGCTTTCGTCCGTTTGCTCCGTTGCGTCCGTCTCATCGGTTGCCATTTGCACATCACCATCTCCCACATCTAAACCGCCAGTGGCAAGAGTAGCATCACGATGCCCCCCTCCGAGATCTTCCTCGTCGAAATCAATGTCATCTTGTTCAACGTGAATGATTGATTGACGTAACAGTGCGTAAGCTTCGCGAACGAATGCTGGAGTGATCTAAATCGTTTGTTAGTACCTCGGGTGTTACCTCCAACATAAGGACCTACTTCCGAAGTGCAATTTGCCCGTGCGATAGCCTCGCTCAACCGTATCATACTCTCTAGTTGACGCACCGTTATACGGTAGGAATTTCTACCGGCGCCAGTAGCATCATCCTGTCGTAGGATGCGATACTTCTCAACCAAGACATTGGCAGCTTCTGGCGTCAACTAAAATATATTGGTCGTGACGTATGGCCGACATAGAAGCTTCGTACCTTTGGATTAAATGTCCGTGCATATCGAATGTATCTCTGAAGTGTCTCGGTGCTAAACTCCGGACTAATGGCCTCATCTTGGAACCGATGCACATTGATGATGTGTTTCGCAATGTTCATATCGACCTTCTCATCACACTCGTCAAGGACGACAAAGAATAGATCAAAGCGACTCATAATTGGTGGGCTCATCTGAACGTTAGCCCGAAGGGACTTTTTCTTGTCATACCTTCCACCAATGGGATTGGCGGCGGCGAGAATGGAGGTACGAGCGTTTAAGGTAGCATGAATGCCTGCCTTAGCGATAGATATCGTCTGTTGTTCCATAGCCTCGTGGATAGCAACTTGATCTGAAATATCCATTTTGTCGAATTCGTCGATTGCGCAGATGCCATTGTCAGCAAGCATTAACGCCCCAGCTTCTATTGTAAAATCTCCCGTCTCTTCGTCCTTGACTACAGCAGCAGTAAGACCAGCGGCAGAAGAAGCCTTGCCCGATGTGTAGACTGCGCGTGGGAGGAAGGAACAAACATATCTATAAACCCACGGATTCACGATTAGAATAGAGTTTGAAGTCGAAGAACACGTACTTTAAAAACTGCGATTTGGAGGTTGATGGGTCACCAACAATGCAGATGTTGATATCGCCACGCAAGTGCATTCCTTCTGATGTCTGTTTATGTACACCGCCCATCAGCTGTAGAAGAAGTCCCTTTTTCACAATCTCATGGCCGTAGACTGTGGGAGCGATGCTTTCCACGAGACGGGAATAGATGTGGTCGGAATCAATCATGCTCTTGAGTTCGTCAAACTCGGGTTCTGTCAGTGACTCAATAAAGGCTTGTCCTGTATCTTCGCCCATTTCTTCCTCGCCTCGAATATTTGTTCCTGCCTAAACTGTCTTTGAGCAATTTCAGGTCGATATTATTAGGTTAGCTCACCCGTCCATCCGCGTCATGAACCATACATGCGAGAAACGCAGTCTTGTACTGCAGATCCCTAACCCCCAGTGTTTTTAAACCCGTCACGCCGTTCCCACCTACACCACCTGTCGACGCGTTAGCACCTCCTCTATTGGCTTCCCTCTGTAATTCTGCTTTGTTGCCTCCAGGCAGTCCGAGCTGACTGACATCGGGCACGACAATGAATGTGCCGGTGAAGACACACTTGTCACCGGCCTTGGCGCGTTCCACCATTTCGGATCGAAGTATAACATCCAAGGAACGAGGCATTGACCCTGTCGGAATCTCAGAAGGATTCTCCTGAATCCGAACTTTTTGCCAGTCGGTGAATTTTGAGTTATCGATTTGTAGCTGCCAGCTCGTACGATTGCCACAAGTTGGGTTTGGACAGAGGGCTGGCTAGAAGTACAGTCTGTCAGGATACGGCTGGGAAAATAAGGAGCAAACCCACCTCGGTGTATTTAAATTGTTGCTCGATATCACTGACATGGCCGTTACAAACTTCACAAACAAAACTGCCGAAAAGGAGTTCTGGCCGGACCTCACTCGTGCGAGTAACTGTCCCACTGATACTCATAAGTGTGCCAATCTTGTCAGTCCGTAGATCCCGAATCCCAGAGACTAATGGAAGATAGTAAAAAGCGACATTGAATTCACGAGATTGCAAGTTGGCAGAATCCGTGGTCGCAGCAGTAGGATTTATTTTGAGGTACTCAGGTTCAAATTCCGTGACCAAGTTGAGAAGCGCTCGCCGAAGGTACGGAAGAAATCTATAGTACTGCTTTTGTATCGCGTCGGCAAGCACATCGTCTCTTTGAAGTAGATGCCCATAGTCAACATATAGCGTCGTCAGCTCGTATTCACGCATGGTGTGTATTTGTTCAATGTAGATGAGTTCGCCTTCGTTTATTTCTGGAGCAGCGCCATCAGAGGCGGGAGTTGGAGCCAGAGCAACTCCTTCTGTAAAGCTTATAGAACTTAAGCTAGGTTGTAAAGCTGACGAAGATTCGTACGTACGTCTTCAAAAAGGTCTCAAAGCTCTCGGCAACACTTTCTCCTACAGCATCTCTCACAAGTGGAACTTCACCATTTCTTCGTGTTCTTGGCTGCCTCCTTTTTTGCTCTGATTCTTGATCCCCTCTATCCTCTTCCGCTTCATCTTGTGTCACAGTTCGAGCACGAGGACTGAGTGATTCCCCATTAGTGGGATCGGGTGCGCTGCTCGGAGGTAAAGAGAGATGCACTTCTGGCGGCGATGAGGATAATCCATCAAGATCCATGATAAAGCGAGCACAAAGGACTCTTAAGACGCGACCGATAATTAGATATGCATTAGATTTAGGGCAGGTGATTTCGTGTGTGAGACTAGATATGGTAATAACGGTTTTTTGAATTTGCTCATTGTACCCGATAGATATCATGAACGACCTTGAACCACTAGATTCTGCCTACGTCAAGGAGGTTCTAGGGAAGGCACCGTTTGTCACAATTGATGGAGTAATCAACGTCAGAGATCTTGGTCTACACCCTTCAGAGACGAATCTAGGTGAGATGACTAGGCCTCGATTCCTCTACCGTTCTGCGGAGCTCTCCGGTATCACAACAGAAGGTGTTCACTTTTGATTTACCTTTTTCTATCAGTTTAACTTCTGTCCGCTGCAGGGCGGCAACAACTAACAGCCCTAGGAGTTGGGAAAGTGTTTGATCTGCGGTCTGATACTGAGATACGCAAATATAATGCACCACAGCCGGAAATCGAAGGAATAGAAATCATTCGAACACCCGTATTTCAGACGGAAGACTACAGCCCGGAGATGATGGCTAAGTACGTACGTGTTACCACCAGCATTAGTTTCCGTGCACTGGCCCATGGGCCATTTATCTGATTGAATCCCTCAGGCGATACCAGTTATATGCGAGCGGGAAGACCGAAGTATGTGCCCTTTAACCCTAGTAGATATTCAACTCACCAAAATACAGGCTTTCATGGAGCTCTACTCTCAAATATTAGAACACGCAGGTCCATCGTTTGGTGCTGTCCTCCGCCATATCAGAGATAATCCTGCACAAGGTTGCCTATTCCATTGTACAGCCGGAAAAGATCGGACAGGGATCATCGCAGCTATATTACTCAAGGTACAATTTTATTTTTGCCTTCAAGGTAACTAGCTCACAAGCACCAACAGCTTGCTGGTGTGGATAACGACGCAGTGGCTAAAGACTATTCTCTTAGCAGAGTTGGTCGTGAGCCAGCGCGTGAAATGATACTGGCTCGACTCTCAAAAGAACCATTGTTCGCTTCAAACAATGAAGCTGCGCTGAACATGTTTACTTGCCGGTAGATATGATGGATGACATTTTAAGCTATTATGGTCACTCACCTCTCTTTAGGCACGAAACCATGATAGCCTTTCTTTCACTACTGGAAGAAAAGTACGGCGGCGTGGAGGCGTATATTAAAGATTACCTTAATTTGTCTGAGGCTGATATAAGTGTGATTCGTCGTAATATTCTGGTGCCAAGATCCAAGGGTATGAAGCCGAATGAGTGACTTTAGACGACCTTTGTAATTTAGGCCTTAGGGGTTTGCTGGGTAACAGAATGCATACATCTCTGCCTCAGAGATATTATCACTTCCGAGTTAGACTGATTGGCCTTCGTTTCTGCCCCTGTTGCGCCAATGCACTCAAAGTTGGCACCCCGGCTCTTGCCCGAGGATTCAGTGGCGAGAGAGCACCACCCCTGTTAGAGATCGGAGTGACATTAGGGTTAAGCGGCAACTCTCCTGTCACTCTCCTTCGTAGGGGAGCGCGCGCAATCGTAGGGCGTCCCACTCGTTCGTTCCCAGAGCCATTCCCAGAAAATTCAATCCCTCCGTTTTCCGTAAAATCAGAATGTGCTACAATATCCGCCCCCAACGCTGATCGCCTTGCCTTTTCGTGCTTGGCTTGAATGGATCGGAAGTGCAGAAGTAATTCTTGCCATTTTATTTCGTCTCGTCCAAGTTTAGACCTTGTCGATATGGTCCCCACGGTTCTACCCAGCATGAAGTACGTGCAATCCAGCGAATCATGCAAACTTACGACTTTGGCGCAATATGCAAAAACCCAGCAGAGTTGACCGCATTTAAACGGTTGCGTAAAGACACGAAAGCAGAACTTTGAGGGAGCAACATCAATAACCCGTAGAGACACTTGAACAGATGCGGATATTTCTCGGGTTCTAGAAGCTGCAGTCGTATATCTATGAAAGACTTAGATATTCCATGGTGTGGAAGAAAAACACCTACAGGTAAAGACGGGAGACTCGATTAGTTGCACCAACTTGTCGACCTGTACCAGCATTTGTACTGTGATTTCCAAGTCGGCACTTGCGTTGCAGAAGATAAGTAGAGGAACTGATAGATCACACAAACGAAACTTACAATATATATAGAAGATTCGATGCGTGTTCATACGCTTGGGCAAGTAAGCATAGAGAGAAAACTGCGACAGCGTTGTGGCACCACGATCGGTATAGAGTCGCGAATAGCACCTGGCCATCTTGCTAAAAACAAACAATATTGAGGGATTGGAAGCAGAAACCGATCCACCATAACGCATCATACCCGAGTTTCAAGGCTCTTCAGGCGTTTCCGAAAATCTGCCAGCTCAGGCGAAGTCATAAGAATGATGTTCAACTTTTGCACAATGACACTAGCAAACTCTAGATCCTAGATATAGACCCGTACGTCAATGTATGAGGACGACTGATGACTGAGTTACGCACATCTTCTTTCTCCAAAATTTCAGCAAATGTTCGATAGATCTTTTCAGTATTAAGATTCAGGCAGAGCTGACGAATAATCAGACTACCACGGGTCTCCAAGAGTCGCCTGTCGGTGCTGAACAACTCCAACAAATTCATCATGAATGCTCTGAAATAAGTCTCTTCCGAACTAGAAGATATTTGCGCTAGGAGTTGCAAGTCATGTTTGATGACCTGGAAAAGAGTCACTTGAAGCTGGCAAACGTTATTGTTTACCATACCTCCTCAGAACTGTCAGACAGCGTTTTCAGAAGTGCCGGAAAAGTACCATCGTCCATCGCAAGAATCTTGACAAAACGGTAAGGCGCTGAGGATATTGTGAGGGTAAAAATGGACCTTTTTGGGAGCCTTTTGATGCAGCATTATAAGCCATTTGAGAGCAGCCACACGCGTTTCTTCGAATTCACTTAGAAATTGGATTGTCAGCTCACTGACCATCGCCTGATAATCCAACAAATCGACTTCTTCTGCGACTGAAACAGGTGGGACATGACTGCCCATATTCTGGTTTGAGGACGGGACAGGTGAATGTGGTCTACTCCCATCAGAGACTGGCGGAATTTGCATAGCGGTATCTCCGGAAGTGGGTGCACGTAGTGATATATCAACAGTACTTGCTCTCGATCTTTGTGGAGGGCCTACGGATATAGTTGAAGGCTCAGAAAACTGATTGGGTGATGTGATATCCAGAGAAGAAAGTGTGGAGTGCCTTGAAGCTGTGGCAGAGGGCGTGGGCGAGGTGATTGTTCGAGATGGTGGTGGGAGCTTGTCAGAGGGAGGCAAACGTATTACCGTCTCCACTGGGGAAGGTAGATTCTGAATGACGCCAAACAGAAGTTTGTTTGTCCTGACGGCAGCTAGTTGGATCATAGAAACGTGGTGTGCAAGGTTCGGTAAGATAGCAGGAACGAAACGGGGTGTGAAGGGCACCATGACATCTGGATTAACATTCAAGAACTCTGCCAGCCATCGAAGGGCAGTTGATTGTTGAATTTCATCGTCTACAGTGAATGAGAAGGTGCATATCAAACGAACGAAATGAAACACTAACGTTCTCCGGTCAGCTGTTCAATCAAAATCTCGATGATAGCAGCAAAATCAATTTTCACGCTCTGGCCAGGGATCCAAGCTATAGAAATATTCGGCGTATGTTGCACCCATATCTAGACAGACCTCTTACCACCAGTGTCATGATCATCAGTATTTGTTGAGGTATAATCGTCTTTCAAAGCAGATTCGTCGTCATAGATGGGTAAGTACTCATTGTCGTTGATAAAAACAGCTCTTTCTGGTGATTCCACAGTTAACTCCGAAAGCTTCTCTTGATCTTCAGAGTGCCTCGATGACTCCATAGGTGTTTTGGATTTGGCTTGCTCGTCGAGTTGCCGCTGCACAAGACAAACTTCGTGAATTTCGCGTAAGAAGTCCGCGAGGAGAGTCTCTGTGGCAACACGAACATCTTCAGTAGGGTCTGAAAGGTACTTTCTGTGTATATTCAGTCGCTGCACTTGGAGAGTCGACAAAACTCACAAAAGACCATCCAGGAACTCAGGCAGATATGAGATCAACTCCAGCTCAGGTACAGAATCAAGGACGTTGATCCACGAGACCAGATAACTTCGCGTGAAGGGGCTCACAACATAGATGCGTTCCCGAAGAAGAGGAATAAAATGTGCCAGTGAAAACGCCTTTCTAGCAGCCGGTTGATCGTCTTGGACACCATGAGGATAAGGTACTAACACTCCCCGCTGGCCATCACGCTCTTCAAGAATTTTACTCGTCTCTGGGTAGAGAGGAATATACACAGATGCAGATTCTGCGACAATATCTTTCAAAAGCCGATCTAAAAGCTCGGCACCATTCTTCACTGATAGCTCGGAATCCGCAGCAAGCTGATGTTTATTGGAAATGAGGACTTGGGCCGGGTATGAGGTGATAGCCCACTCACCTTGCTTAATGCATCAAAGATGTCGTTGAAATACACCAAAACCTCTCCTTTAGAAACCTTGGCGATGTTATAGAGACATTCCGCCGAAAAATAGCGGATCCTATTCTCTGGATCGACGAAACAATCAAGAAGCGGTCCTATAAATTTGTCCATATATGGTGCAATTTCAACACCTAAAGCTATTGCTGTCCCAGCTAGGCCTATGAGACCACCGTTGCGAACGTGGAGAGGGTTCGAAGTGTTATTGAACATGTCAACCAACTGGTCAACAATTTGGCTAATCCGTCGTTGTTCTCCCTGTTGCTGGCATTCTCGAATCTGTCTAAATTGAACTTTTAAGCACAGAAGACATTAGATGCATACGTCAACACAACTAACTTCTCTAGCTCTAGAGCAGCTGCTTTCCGCTTCTCGTAAATCTTGTCCACCAGCTGTTTTGCAACATTGGATTCTGAAAAATACAACATTACGACGACGTATCTAGTAGCAAAATGAGACTATACCCATAGTGGTTGCGCAAACCGTCACAAAGCAATGGAATGATGAGCAAGTCGTTAGTACATACTGGCTGTTTCAAGTGGCTGTGCCAGGTTTGTTGCCCGATTGGATTAGCTCAAAAGGAAAGTCAATTTCGTGTTTCGAGTAATCGACATCACTAATGTTGACCACTGGCATATGCTATTGGGTACGCAAAAAATTATGGGGTAATCACTTCAAGACTAGAACGTTGTAATCAAAAACCGGCTGCACCGCGAATCGAGTTGATAAGGATATTTGTACGATCGCCCCCAGCCTCCCATGTTGCAAAACCTCTTAGAGCATTCTTCTTTATGAAACTGCCTTTAGCTGCAAACGACTGGGCCATTGAATGCTATGAGTAATCGTGTATCGCCAAGGCTACGAGGGAACTATATACCTGAGCGTTATCATAGGACACCATGACCTCAGTCTTGGGGTCGTATACATAAGGCTTGAAATTTACGAATCAACCCACATAATTCAACATAGATAAGGAGACTCACTGTCTGAGAGCATGTGTCAAAAGCCGACGCAATTCCAGATTTTACGGTACCATCTCTATTCAGGAAGCCTTTGGAAATTAAACCCCAGAAGTTGATGTTTCCCGCTTGCGGCTGCTGACTCCCACAAACGTCTAGCCCAGGGGGATCATCCCAGGAGTCACCAGCGGGAGGATCCGATGTATCGAAGCTAGGATAAGACGCCAAAACGGTAGAAGACCCCGGTTTGAATGCGTTAGCCTTGCGTACTCTGAACGAGTGTCCATAGCTTGGTACACCCAAAACTAGCTGCGAGGTAGGGATACCAGCCTTCACCCACTGTTTAACAGCAGAGACAGCGGAACCGGCTCGGTTGGACGCAGCAGCACAAGTATCGTTTAGAGGCGCGTTTGGGCCGACTGTCGGGCTCCATGGACCCCAGATGTCGTAGTTCATGATTGCGATAAAGTCAAGGACTTTACTGAATCCGGCTACGTTCGTAGATGGAGCTCCGTCTGTGCCAAAGAATGGCACCGTTGCTACCGCGGCAGTGAGGATGAGTGTCTTCCCAAAACTATCAGCACGAAGCTGCTGAAGGAAGGTCAAGAAGTTGGCCGTATCACTGGAATTTATGGTGTTACATCCTATTCCCTGGTTTGCAGGGTATTCCCAGCTATTCAAGCGATCAGAGATATGAAGAGTCCGATTGCAAAATTTCGAATGAGAACTACTCACTCAAAGTCGAGGCCATCTACGCCATATTTCTTTGCAAAGGTGACCACTGTTTTGAGAAACGCGGCTCGCTTAGCAGGAGTAGCGACATTTGACGAAAAAAATCGAGATCCAGTCCAGCCGCCGAGCGATACCAGCGCTTTGACCCCCTGAAAACGGTAAATCTTTATATATATATATATGCATAGAACCTCACATGTTGATGGGCTGCAGACACAAACTGGGGCAGCAAAGTAGGGTCCGTCACGTTAAGGGTCGTGACATCTGCTGAGGTTTCTCTACAAGTTACACCTAGTCAACTTTCTCACTAACAGCCCTTGTCAACTATGGCACGTACGCGAACGCATAGGTTAGATGCGTGTACTTTGACCAAGGAACGCTCGATAGTGGAAACCCTGTTGAAGAGTGCCAGCTTGCATACCAGGCGGTAGCAACCTTATTTGGGGCCTGAGAGGAGCAAGCGGCAGAGAGGGCAAAGGCTATAAAGATAGCCAAAGTGCTCTTTAAGTGCATTCTGCAAGATGTAAGAGATTGAAGCTGATAGTCCAAACGACCAGCGGCTTATATATCCTTGTACACTTGCACGCGGCTGGCAGAAGGGCTCCATGTGGGAATCGTTTCATGATCTATAACTAGCATCGATTCTCCACATTGAAAGACGTAGAAGCCGGGAACATATTAAGAGCAGTATCCATATGGGAGGAGTCAGGTGGTGTTGTCGACGTTACAGTCCGAAGCATGTGTTCGAACCCGACAGAGAATCATCAAACGATGCTCGTACCGAGCCTAAAGCGCTTATCGCCGCTGAGAAGAACTACATTTGAGGGTGATGCAAGTTTTTTCGAGACGATTTCTATTTTGGTGTCACCCTCACCTTGATTGTAGCCTTTTCTCGCAGCTTGCTCATTTATTGCTACAACAACAAAGGTATCTTCAGAAGCAAACACACGACGAAAATATGTATTCATAATGGACGGAAAAAATATGTTTTCATACCAAGCTATCGCTAACGACAATAGCTTTCCCGGCTTTCTCGACAACGGCAATCTTGTGTTTGACGATTGATGCTTTGACAGGGTTGGAGGCCTAGGTTCTTGTTAGGTCAACATAGAAGACCTATTGTCCATTCTTACCTCAAAGATCTCGTTCAATTCCTCCCTAATTTTAACTTTTTTAACAACGGATAGTATGTACTTTGAGGGCGCTTACAATGTTCTTCCCTTAGTCTCCACCGCACAGAAGTAAATCACTGCGCATTCAAAGAGATCCCATGCAATGTACACGATGTAGTACTGTGAATGGAAATATTCAGGCGCGCCGCATACGACAGGCAGCACTTACCCTCCAAGTAATTCTACCCAAGGCGATAGGGCCAGCATATGTATTCACGAAGGAGGCGCAGCTGACAGCAAACGCGTATCTATCGTGGATTGTAAGGATGGATAAAGTATATGAGGAAGAATTCACTTACACTGCCATCCCTTTTGCTCTTTCAACAGAGATGTAGGTGAACGCCAGAAAAAAGAGTGCCGTTAGGATAACGTACCGAGTGTTATATTCTAGACATTCGGCGGGGTATAACGCTTGAAGTGGAGTATATGTGAAACTGAAGACGAAACCAAACAAGACTATGTTTTTCAGATGTTACGTGAAACCTAAAACCAGTCATTTCAATGGCCTACAGATGAATGCTATAGCGGCATTTGCTCCAGTAGGGTTTGCACCCGTGGATCCGAATTTTGCTGTACAGCCTGGAAACAGGAACATGTCGCATGCGCTGGTAATAACTCGGGTGCGATGCAACTCACCAGTGACAATTGCCAGCATCCCAGCGCAAGCAAAAGTACCCCAGAACCATACAGTCCGCCGTCCCACTGGAAAGTCGATATCAATAGAGACTCCATCATATCAATCACAGGTATTAATAACACCTTTATCACATAGTGAAGTCCCTAATAAAGCTCCTCCGGCGGATATCAGTGTGTTCGCGAAATTGAGAATGAGACGGCGATCTTGAGACTCGACTCCAGCATTTTGGAAAAGGATGGTAAGGAAATATCTAAAATAAATGAGTAGACTGTTTTCTTGTTTGATGTGTAGAAGATGTACCCAAGGCCATTTCCGGACCATTGCTAAAATAATAAAAAAGTATTTATTACTGGATGAGATCACTTTTGTAGCGATAGACTTGCACCAAAAAAGCCCATCAGCAACATCATAAATGTCCTGTATCGCGCGTTACGTGTGTTGAACAGCTCGGAGTAGTCCCACCTGGATTGAATGGTAAGTCAAAGAATAAATTGAACGAGATATTATAATTACCAGCGTTTATCAGAAGCGTCAAGTTTAATTGCTTCTTCAAACTCTTTCCATTCCAATCTTACGAGGGGGGCATTTTCGTCGCCGTCGCCGTGATATTTGGCCAGGATAGCACGAGCTTCTTCGGTGCGGCCGACTGACAACAGCCATCTAGGGGACTGGGCGAAAAGGTCATGCGAAATAGCCCATAGTGATGAGTTGGCAACAAACCTCAGGAATGAAATATACAAAAATCAGGAGAATCCCAGCAGGAGCAATTTGTATAGCCAGCGGGGCTCTCCAAGACACCGTGCCGGCCATTCTACCAGTGGCAATAGTAATTCCAGCTATTCATATGTATAGATTTGGTCAACGAAACTCGAAAAGCAATACTCACTGCACAAGATGGATCCGGTGTAATAAAAAGCTAGTGTGTGTTGAAAACAAAGCAGATCTACAGGAGGTTTCAGGGCTTACTGTTATACCTTGAAAGGTCGCAACCAAGTGATGAGACAAAACGAAGCGCAGTCAAAAATTAACTCACAGACCCGTCAACCGACCACGCCACTGGTGATTAGATGAGCCAGGACAGTGGAAAGAACAGGGGTACATACTTGAGGCGGGGACATTTCGACAACATAAGAAGGAGCAGCGGTTGTCGTGATAGCAACACCAAAGCCAAGGACGAACCTTCCACCGAGAAGGTAGTCGATGTTTTTTGCCACAGTGACGACAACAGCGCCTTTGTAAGTTGTAAGCTCAGCGGGGGGAACAAATATATAACAAACATCACATACCGACAATTATCAACAAGCTCCCGAGTGCCTGGAGAAACCAACATTGTTAGTACACAATTACTTGGATTGATAAGTGCACTTTCCATTCCGCCACGACGCCCAAGGTAATCAGTGACAGGACCTGCGATTACAACTCCGGCGATGCTTCCTAGATCATGTGTGAAGTCAATTCGGATTGCATAAGTGAGCGTGGTGGGAAGTGTGTTGCCCTACCGATTGAATACTGAGTTGTTGTGGTCGTCAGATAAGTACGTTAGTGTTGTCTGAGCCATACAATGCCAAAGATGATAGCCGTTGTAGTACCGACTCCCCCGCCTGCGTCCAGACCGGAAATACCAAAGTACGTTAGATACTGCCTTTTGATGCATTAACTAAATCCAAGCAATCGATGATGTTGACTTACTCCATCCCGTTGACTGCACTCATGACTGACAGAGGGCACATATATATCACGGGGCTGAATGGCTATCCTGGAACAGTCACTTACCAGAACCGTCAAAACCGTTAGACAGACTTCCCATGAAGGAGACGAGAAGAATGGTGAAGAGTTGGAGGGATCTCCAGCTAGTAGGGCTGAGCTGGGGCCCGGTAGATAAGGCCAAAGCATAATCAGTATTTGAGACCTCCATTATTTTAGCATTCTTGTGGACGTCGTGGTCGCTAGCTGATGGTGAGCGTTTACCCTCAGCATCTTGGACTTGAAGGGCCTTTTCAGTTAGTAGCTCAGACATCGCAGACGGGTGTCACAAGTGGGGGGCCGAGAAACGTTTTGGCGAGACCACTTTAATACCCACACGGCTGGGCCACATTATTGCAGCAATGAGAATTGTTTGGCTTATCTGGTATTATGTCGGATTAACCAGCAATCTCGTTGAGCAAAGAATACACTCAAGCACGGGACCTCGGTAGAAGCATCAAAATGCGTGCGAAAGTTTAGTAGCGGCTAAATCGGCCCGGGTATCACGCCAATCCATTGGCCATGGACGTTTCTGAGCCAGCGACGGCTGTTTCATTTAGAGATTGGTTTACAGAGCACGATGGCGAGTTTAACAGAAGCGCTCGTTTCACAAAAGGTATAAATTTCCTTGATACATATAACAATTTTATTTACATCTCTTCGTCCAAAGTTCCTTCTGGTTTTGCAATCATCGCTACAAATGACATTCCCATCGACACAACAATCGCAAGATGTCCATTCAATCTAATCATCTCGGACGATATCGCGAAACACAGCCTACTTGGGTTGTTTGCCGACACAAACTTGGTTGCAACAGAGTCATGGTCACCTCGGCAGTGGATCGCTTCCTATCTATCGTTTCATTGGATCGTCGAGGATTCAAGGTGGCTTCTTTAAATACATATCACCCGTCAGGCTCACCCATTCAATCTGTCAAGCCACCTACGCCACTATGCATACCTAAAATCCCTGCCATCCCCCCATACACTCCGAACTTCGCTGCATTTCAACAACTCGGAGCTACAATCTTTGCAGACTACAAATTTATATGGTGCAACTTTGGATCGTGAAAGAGAATGGAAAAGCGAATGGGTTACATGCCAAACCACTTTTGTTAACGCAAACCCGAAATGGGGTAGCCTATTTTCTTGGTCAGAATTTGTGTCAACGTTAATATTTCCTTTCTTACCCGCCAGATTTAACAGGGATTTCTACCTCACAACGTCCACATATCTATCTTCGCGTGCCTTTCCGTCATCACTTTTGTCACCCAGACCGTCTTTATCCTCATCTCCAGATACTAAGCCTGTCCTCATACCAGGAGTTGACGCCCTAAATCATAATCGAGGTCAACCCGTTTCCTGGATTGTCGATTACCCTCAGACTCTCGATACGACGACCACAAAAAAGGCTCCAAATATATCTCTTGTTCTTCACAAGGCTGCTGCCAAAGGAGAAGAACTCTTCAACAACTATGGGGTGAAGCCCAACTCGGAACTTATCTTAGGGTATGGCTTTTCCTTGCCAGATAACCCTGAGGATACGACAGTCTTAAAGGTGAGCGGTGGTCATGGCGAAAAGTGGGAAATTGGGCGTTCTGCCAGGGGTGCCGAAGGTTTATGGAACGATATTCTCCACCGATTTGTCCAAGACAACGACCAGGCTCCGGAATATGAGAATCAGCTTGATGCCGCCGCTGCCCTGCGCGATATGGTCCACACGCTACTGGACCGCCTCCCACCTCACCCCGATATTACAAGTCCAGAAGTGCGTCCAGATGTTCAAGTAATGCTGCACAACTACATTGAAGGTGAGCGTTCGATGTTTGTCTGGTAATCCAAGTAATGGTATGTAAAAAATAAAAAGGGCAGCGTGATATTTTTCGTTCTCTAGTCGAATTCGCTCATAAAAAAGAGCAATCAGCGCTCAACACTGCTCGCGATTTGGGCATAGAGATAGTTTTGGAGGATTGACGTCCCAAACGGTGGTAATTAGATTACTATACATAAAAGTATGTAAGGTGCGAATTTTATTCATCATGTCAAACTAATGCACAGCGCAAGCATACTTTCATACCAAGCTATCGCTAATGACAACAGCTTTCCCCTCTTTTTTGACTACTGCGATCTTATGTCTGGTAATAGAAGCTTTTACACGATTGGGAGCCTAGCCAAAAAGGTCGTTTTTTATCAAGCGACAACCAAAGATGTATTGACCACGCTTACTTCGAAGATCTCGTTCAGTTCCTCCCTGATTGATTGATT
>CEMU01569317.1:49018-60014 GCA_900068965.1 Calocybe gambosa
TGGGGTTCGTGCTACCCGCGCAAAGGCTACGATTTACACCAACGAAAACGCTCATTGGCATTATAAGTCTCGCGAATCAATTGATACCACTGGCAATTTGTCGAATAGATTATATAATTGTACAAACGTCTAGTCGACGGTCAGGTTCTGTATGTGCATCACGATCACTGGGCCCAACCGCCCCGGTTCAGTTCAACATTTCCGTTTCCTCGCGAAGGGTTTATCGAAAGATGAGAGGGTGGACTGATACCGTCACTTGCTTGGTCTTTTCCGTTCTTCAAGATTTCTAGGATGATTTTGTCCTTGTCCGTTGTGCCAAAATCTGCGTCTAGCTGTTGTTTAGATGGCGCGCCGAGAAGACCTTGATTGCCTTGTTGGGAGTGTAGGATGGTAAACGCTATTACAAAATCATCAGAAAATCCGATAGTGATATATGGATGGGGACACCCTACAGTCTACTACCTCTATAAGCGGGATAGAACTGTATAGATGTGTGAGAGGGACGTGTGATGAAGTGGGTGGTTATAATTACGTGTCTATGAAGACGACTTCATTAGTATATGCGATTGAAAGCGATTGGACGCAAAACTTACCTCCCTCCTTCCATTTCTTATACTACATCCAGATGACCTGTTAATGTTCAATCGATCTTATCGAATGTAGATCTAACACACCTCTTCTGGATTAACGATTACTGTGTATTCGTCGGTCCCTTTGTTGGTTGGTTTGTAGATAACCTTTGTAAGTGCTTTGCCCATAGTGCAGAGTGTTGTTGCGCAGAGTGTATACGACAATTATGGAAGATGCGGAATGGGTTGACTGTCTATTCTCAGGCTTTATAGCCGTTTTTGCTCACACTGATGTCATCGGACCTTGACGTCACGCGACTCGGAGCCAACACGTGGCTCCTCGCTAATGAAACTGGCAACTGTGATTTTAATCTACGTCTTCTAGCCTCGACCATTGCCATGAAGTTGTTTTAACGCTGCTAAGTGAACTGCCGATACTGGTCAGCGGGACTATAGAAGGCCTTGTGAAGCGTGTTAGCAAGCGCAATAACAGTGACATCTGCACGTACCGCCCATGAGCACACTGAAAAGGGAATGCAGTCTTGGACAATCTTTGAACAAGATCCTCACATTGAGTTAAACTAAGTGTGTCATTGAACATGATGGCACCTAATATTCCTTTAACATCGGGACGATTCGCGTACAATCCCTGTCACTTACCCCTGCATGCCTTGGAGTTCACTAGATCAACCAATCCTCGAGGACACCAGCGTAGAGCCTTGATCCAAAACGTCTCGTTTTCCTCTGCCGGGTTCATCGTTGACGGAGGCATTTCTGCTTCCAGCTGGCCCAAAAATCCCTTCACCAGGTCGGCAAGCTCATCTCCACATAGGAGCTACATTAATCCGTGAGTTGACTGAATTTGAATGAAATGCTATCGAACCTTATCGCCTACAATATCTGGGATGCTTTCCACCAAAATCTGTGCATAGCTTGATGGGTCGACGTCACTGCAATTGGTCATCGGCTCTGAGGATTCCTCTGGAAATACGAATTGAAAACCCCAGTATTGCAATGCTTGTCGGGTCTCAGCGGATTCTTTCAGTTTCTGGACTTCGCGGACTGTGAGAAGTAGGGGACGCAAAGGAGATAGCCTCCTCAGCTTAATTTGATCTGCTCCTTTCTTATCCTCTTTGTTGCGTAGAAACCCTGTGCAGAGATCTCTGAGGAAATGTTCAACGCGTATCCGCTCATCGGCAGCGTGTTGATCGACGAGTACCAAGACAGGCCCTTGATCCTCGCGACTGTGTTTGCCTGAATCTGACAGCTCCTCGGCCTCAGTATCTCGGTAGCCATCAATAAGGCATGCGATGAATTTTTTGTCGACTTGGTGAATAACGTTTGCCCTACGTAGATCTTGCTTTTCGAAGCGGAGTTGGTGGCTATCGAGAATTAGATTGGGGCGGAACTGTTGTGATGATGTATCTAGCCTATTATGGTACACTGCATCTGGGAGGGGCTGTAGGGAATGTTTGATCTTCGGGATCAGGCTCTCAGGCATATCATATATATTGTTAGCCTAGGCCGATAAGAATTTGAATTTTCACTGCGAACGAATCACGCACCTGCAGTGCTTGTCTTAGCCAGTCTGGAGCTTCGGAATCTGTCGGTTCGATAGCATCTTTCCAGCAGGGTATGGTGCGCCGACGCGACTGGTTGATTGGCACGCTACGAGGAAGCAACGTAGACTGGGCATATGAGTTTCCGGTTCGAAGATCAACAGCAAAGCGTTGGCCAGTTCTGGGGTCACTCCAACTAGCCTCCATGATATCAGAAATTCCAGCCTAAGAATGGTTTTAGTAGCAGTAATATATAATAAGAGTAAACAGACATTGACAACCGGGAGTTGAGCTTCAGGTTGAAACGCCTCCATGCAAGGTTCAGTTTCTGGTGACTCTTTGCCTTTGTCCATTGCTTCCGCATAACTAGACTCGTCTTGAAAATTCGTTTTCCTCCGCTTCTTCCGGGGAGAAGGCGAACTTCTGTTATTTGTGGCTGACTGTGTCGGTGTTTCGTGAGGGATAAGGAATCCGTGGAGGTCCAAAAAAGAATTGATAGCGGACAAAAGCAGTTCCACAACGGCACCTTTTTGCTGTGAATTGAATTGGATGGATAATCAAGTCCAAAAATAGCAACGGTTAGTACCTTGAATTCAACGTGGGCTTTTGAAGGCTCGAGACAGTTATCAACTTGTTCCGATGGAATGGTTAAGTTGAGAACGTAAACAGGTTTCCTCTCCATCTTACGGGGAGAGCGGCGTACGGCTATAGGGAATGGACATGAATGACGTGCAATTACGTCTTGATTTAGCAGCATACTTGAGCGAGGCAAGTCAGTCAGACCATTTTCGTTAAGTGCCTGAAGTAGATATATCATTGATATTATTAATAGATATGTACATGAAAGAGAACGTCACTTGCGTTTTTTCCAAATGAGCTCGATGTAAACGCTGAATCTATGGTATGATGAAGGTCGCACCGAGTAATAGGATGTCGGTTGACGTCTGTTGATCAAACGATCAGGTATAGTTTGCAGGGTTATGAAAGACTAACATAAAAATTGGTAATTCTCCAGGTCAATCTAAGTCAGCTGCATTTTGCAATTGTGCGGCAAAACTACCCTAGAATGAGCACCATTAAGGCTGATAAAGCCGTCCAGCTTGAGACTACCAGACTGAACGACGACGATCTCCACATGCTAGCATATACGTGAAATAGTTGTTTCGGCCGAGAATATTTAACATACTTCTGCCAGAGCCCGGCCGTGTAGATTGCGGAAGGTAGCTAAGCTGGATGAGGTCTAAACAGGCGTCAAGGTTGTGTGGAACGCATTCTGAGCCAAAAATACGAACTTTAGGTATTCTGAGAAGATGACGATCTTTGGATGGTCCCGCATCATTGGATGTATTTTCTAATGTGAAGGCGACATGCGTGAAAATCAACGCATACGTCTCTAGCTCTTGACGAACAAGTTCTAGCGTGCGCGTGGGGGTCGGGTGAGAACGTCGACGAACGGGAAGCTAAAACAAGAGTCGTGTGTCGCAAATATGGAAGTACAAAGAAAGCCAACCGACATTGTAAAATGCGTCCCGTATGCAAACAACAGTACCAGGTGATTCCCTACGCCAGCGAATGGCAGGACCCGAGAAGAGATTTTGACCTCCCTGTAAATGATCAGTTCTGCTGTCACGCCGGAAGGTCAAGATTCTAACCTTCGTTATAATGGACCACGTCTCCCTGGAACTGGCAGTACGTGACGACACTTCCAGGCACGAAAGATCGGCTGCGGAAGCCAAAGCTGGTGCACTTGTAATAAGTATAACTCGGTTACATGGTAAGGTGGCATGGCTGTACCTTCTCCACGAAAACCGAATGTAGAAAGGGAGTCAAGCCCATTAGGCTGATATGGCTTAGAACTTCCTGAAATGGAGTTGAATACTGTACTTTTAAAAAGTTATAAGGTGGTTCATACCATAACGGCCTTCTTCCAATCCACTTCCAAGCAGGGTTAAACCTCGTTTATTGATTCCACTTCCGTTGTCCTTCACCCAGCATGTCCACTCCTCGCAGTTTATTCCAACGTCAATGTTAGAAGCCCCTGCATCGAGAGAGTTTTGTACAAGCTCTGACACAATTTGAGGGAGTGATGTTAGGATTTGTGATGATCTCAGTTTCACGCGAGTGAGAAGGTCAAGTTTTTCTATAACGATTTGCGGCATATAGGCGATGTAACATTGGGCTGGAAGGCAAAAGTGGAATATTATAATTTATTGTGTACAAACAAAGCATACGCTATTACCCCCTTCAGCGCCATGACTATCCATCGCGAAACTACGACCCTCCTCAATGATCATGTACTCGACGAGATCTTTTCCATAGTACGTAGAAATATATGCACCTTGACGTAAATCTTAGATGCTGGTAAAGGCCTATGAAACTTCTCCTTCCACGATTGTATCTGTCGTACTCGCCAACCGTCATTTTCATCGCATTGCACATTCTCTGCTTTACCGGCATGTTACCTTCAATATGGCGTCTCCTAATGTAACGGAGGAGGTACAGACCTGGTTTGTTGATGAGGATAAAATGGCTATCCCACGGATGATTCGTCGCATTCATGTCGGTAGCTTTCGCAGACCTAGACCAGCAATGTCTGTCAACATCCCGACACGGATCATTGGCCAATCCACAAACGATAATAGGGAGCGCAATATGGCGGCAGAATGGGAGACCCTTGCACAACTCGTTTCTCATACGACTCAGCTTCGTTCTTTCACTTTCAGTTGTCCCCAGGCGATTCCTCTTGGTTTACTTCAAGCGATAGATAATTACCCCACGACACTTCGCCTTAATATATCGAATTGGACGCGCTCGGCGTTATCGGCACTACACGACGATCCTGTGGAGGTTGCCCTAGCGGCTTCTCCAGCGCTATGGTCGATCCACGCAACTATCCACAATCCACGCTGTAACCTCAAGGACTTTCGTATCCCTGCATTTTGGCGCATTGCACTATCTGCTCCAAACCTCCAAACCGTCATACTGAGGTTGACCCGTGGTGGTTGTGTAGTTCTATGCAACTCGACACAGGAAATGCAACACTGGAAGGCGCTTGCCTCCGATTTTTGTGTGCCTTCCACCTCCAGCGGGCTTCAGAATTTGAAGGTCATCGGGGACAATCTAGCCTTATTAAAAGGAAAGGATTTGTCAAGGCTTCAGAGCCTCGACTATTCTGGTCCACTGACTGTTCAATTGGCTGCCTCACTTATTTCCCTTACTCACCTTACTCTAAGAACGAAAAGCCACCATCTGGCCCTTGACGATATCCTGACCTCGTGCACACCGCTTCAGTCTCTCACTATTGTAGGATGGAGTCAGGCCATTCGATTGGATACTATACTTGTTCACCATGGTCAGTCACTACGTGCACTGGCACTCCACGAACTCGAGCGTAACGACCTTGCTAATGTGAGGCCTGTTCTATCGATCGAAGAGTTACGCCGTATTGGTGAAGAATGTGTCCACCTCAATGACATATCTATCGACTTGAACCTTCCTGAAGTGTCTGTCACCGAGCAAAGTAAACCCCTCGCCGCAAACACCCATTCAGATGTTTATGAAACTTTTTCTAAATTTTCATATCTGCAGAGGGCTCAGCTAAATTTCAACCTTGGAATTTCTAGTTACCGACCCAAGACTTCTGAGTCCCGTTCTGTCCCCCAAGTTGATGATAGCTTCGTCAGGCAGGTCTGGGACGCGATTAATCATAAACATGTTCCATCAGCAAGGCTGAAAGAGCTTCGTGTGGCCCTTGGGGAAGCTGGGCGTGAGGTGGGTTTTGGATACCCTGCTTCATGGGTATCATGGGAACGGAGGAACCATCATTGGTTCAAAGTGACCCCAGCAGAAAGAGACTACGAACACGGCAAGGTTCAGATTACGAAACATCGAGATACACCTGACTTTTGCGATGATACTTGGAAGGAATTTGAATTTTTATAGTAGGATGCTCGTACTCGTTGAGAAATATCTTCTCCATAACGAGAGAAAGAGTGATGTGATAACTATGGGATGGTCATCATTTTGTTGAATGCAATGTCCAAAACTCTACACAAATCAGTCATCCTACATTCTGAAAACCCCGAATCCCTTATTATCCCCGTCCCAAGTTGTAGACGTTCTAACCCGTAACGTTGACCTAAGCTGGTGTGCAGAGAGGGCGAGTCCGAGTCCAACAACATCTCGTGTATCTGTAGGTTTAATAATACCGTCGTCCCATAACCGGGCCGTTGAGTAAAGTGCCGTTGATTGGCTTTCAATCTCATTCTTGAGCGATGAGTGTTGTGCAGGATCCCTTACGTCCAAATTCAGCGATAAAACCAAGGCCATCGTTCCCGACTCACTTGGAGACTGATGTCATTACTTGAGAAAGTTGCCCAGAGCCCATAACGGAAACTTTGGCATTCTGAGCGCACTCATCAACAAAATGATAATTAGGAGTTTGGAGTGTGCATACCGGCCACATCCAGAGAAACCTTGGTGAATACTACTCCGGTTAGTCAAATTCAGTAAATGGAAGATAATTGAATGGGTAAGTTACAGCACGACCCGCCATTCCTAGTGTCAACTCAGTAAGCATGAACAAAAAAAGCAGGCGCATATTTTACCGTAGTTTCCTGCTCCGAAGCTTCCACCCACGATTACCGTAAGCTTTGGCACATCTGCGCAGGCAACTGCGCGAACCATTTTTGCACCTTGATTATTCGTATTGGTCAACCACTAAGAGAGTAAATGAAATACCACCACTGACCATCCTTGGCTATACCGCCTTTTTCGGCTTTCGAGCCAACCATATACCCTACCATTCAATCAGTGGGCAAACATATTGATGCTCACAAATGCTTACCGGTTACATTTACGAGGAACAATAGTGGTATCTTCCTCTGAGAGCAAAGTTCGATGAAGTGGGTAGCCTTCAATGCGGAGGGAGAGAATAGAATTCCGTTGTTAGCGACAATACCAACCGGGTACCCATGGATATGTGCGAAACCCTACATCGTGGATTAAATTATGAAGGTCAACAATGAATATTGCATACAGTAATCATTGTGGTCCCGTACTCCTTCTTGAACTCTCTAAATTTGCTACCATCCACAATTCGTGCAACCACATCCCGCATGTCAAATGCTTGGCGCACATCAGTTCCAACGATCCCATGCAACTCTGAGGCCGGATACAGTGGATCTTCTGATTTTTTGGGAGGCTATTTGACTTGGTCAACCTTGCTTACGTTCAATGATGGTGAAGGATAACCTACCAACACTTCTTGCCTGCCAGCAGCTCCGAGGTCTCCAACCACTCCTCTGGCAATAGCAAGAGCATGTTCGTCATCTCTGGCTAAGTGATCTGTCACACCGCTTTCACTTGAGTGCATTAAACCACCACCTAGAGTCTCTTCGTCGACCTCTTCGCCCGTCGCCGCTTTTACCAAGGGTGGGCCAGCTAGAAATATACGACCTTGATTCTGAACAATGATATTCTCATCAGCCATAGCTGGAACATAAGCGCCACCTAAATCGTGTAGCTCAGGCGAGGACGTGGATAGGGCAGTTTGTGAGCTACTAACCTGCAACTGATATACCGTGTACTACAGCGATTTGGGGAATGCCCAGTGCAGACATTTGTGCCTGCCACGGTGATTAATTGCCTAGTAATTTACAATTTGTTGGATCGTGCGTACCATGTTATAAAAAATACGGCCGAAGTGCTCTTTGTCCGGAAAGACATTGGCTTGGTGGGGTAGAGCAGCGCCTCCGGATTCAACTATTCACGCGTTTTTGAGCACTAGACAAATAGCTCTGGAGGCGAAGTGGTAAGCGTACCAACGTAGACGCAAGGTAAACCGTGTTCGCGCGCGATTTCTTGTGCTCGGAGATGTTTCTTGACCTAGTTGTCACTTTTAGTATTTTCAACGCCTGCTTGCATGTGCCCCACAGCTCACAGTTAAAGGATAATAAGATCCGCCTTTAACAGTGGCATCATTGACCACAACGACGCATTCTCTCCCTGAGATGCGACCGATACCAGTGATGATTCCCGCTCCAGGTATTTCCTCCGGGTACACTTCATGTGCTGCCAGCGGCGAAAGCTCCAAGAACGGCGTATGTGGGTCTAAAAGAAGCCCCAGTCTAAATGATAAAATAATGATACGCATCATGGTACATGTACTTTCCTATGGTGAGCCTACCTTTCACGAGGAAGTTTCTTTCCCTTGTTCCGCATTCGCTCCGCTGCTTTGGTTCCACCACCATTACGGTACTTAGCCATTCTAGCTTCAACGTCGGCGACTAGCTCATCCATTGCTTCGGACTTTGCTACGAACTCTGGAGACGAAGTAGATATCAAGGACGGCAGCACGGAAGCATGATACAATCGTCGTTGAGCCAAAATGCCTCTCCGTAGACATTTTTGTAGGATTGTTCGCATGATTCAATTCAAGTAGTGCGTTTTCGTAGCACAGCTTTCGGTAGTTTGAGAGCTGCTGGAGAGTAAATAATAAATTAGTTGCTGAAGAACATCCGTATGTTGGGGTCCGATCACTAACGGGTCGGAGCATATATAATACTGCCGTATTTGGCCAGCCTGATAAATAGTTTCGCGTAGCATCCCAAAGTATGTCTACAAGTTGCACTACTCTAAAAATCTTTCCATTCATCCTCCCAATCATTCTTTTTAGCGGATGCAGCTGGGGTTTTCGTCGGTACCGATGAGATGTTAGTGGTAGATGTCTGTTGGAAAGAAAGACTCGAATGCTGATGACTGTGACTGTCATAGTAATCGTCATTATCGCCGTCTTGATAAAGAGCGGAGGACTCGGCGTCATTTTCAGTAGCAACTGCCCCATATCCGGCACGTTGTGGACCACCCATTACCTTATCTTTTACAGTTCCAACCATGCCCCCAACACTCTCAGCAACATCGACCCCAAACTGCTGCTTTGACCATTGGTTTGCGGAGCCCCCGACAGCTGCAGCTTTGCTTTGCGCCTGAGTCATATAGCCTTTGACATTCGCTTGGAACTGGGGATCCGTAACTTTCTCTACTCCTGGCTGGATGACGTTCTCCGAGACAGCTTTACCAGCGCCAACGACTGCAGCCGAGAACAAAGACCATCCTTTGCTGAGTGCCCCAAGAGGGTTTTGTTGCACATCGTCAAACGTAGGAGCGGCGGAAGATGATAACGCATACGACGGGTGGTTTGATGGAGGTTGGGTAGGAGTACTTCCGAATCCAGTATAACGACCGCCTTGAGACGGTGGCAAATCCGCAGGCCGAGTCTCGTTTATTTTGCCCAAATTGGCGAAATAGCTTTCGGTAGCGGCTTTCTGGTCGCTTGGCAGACTGGGTGTACCAGCAGGGGAGCTTCTGAATGGTGACGAGGAAGTATTCCGTAGAGAACCCGTTGTACTAGAGCGGGTGGAAGCACGCGATTTTCTAAGTCCTTGGGCAGATGAAGGGCGACCTGGAGAGGAAGAATGGTTGTTTGAGGTAGCTCCCCCGGGTGGAGGAAGAGAGGCAGACCATGTCTTGCCGGCTAAGTCTGCATCTAGCTTGTTGGACAAGTTAGGGGATAATCATAGGGTGTCATTATGGGAAGGAAGGTTACTTTTTCGCGATATTGAGTCGCCGCCCAGCAGTGATAGGTTTCGTGTGGACTGAGACCTTCCTTGTATCCCCCTTGGTCTGCAGGAGAGTATGATTTCATAAATTCTCTGAATGGACCATTACCACCAAGCTATGTAGGTGTTAGATATATGAAGTACTTTTGCTTCACATACATACTTCCATTCTTCGAACCTGTTCATCTTGCCATGTATCCATTGACACGGATCTCACAAAACTACGCAATATATATATATCAGCTTAGACATGGATTAGCGTGGGCCATACCTAATGTGAACGCCAAAGCCGCGATGTGTGCCAGCACACTGTAGACAGAGGAATATGGCAAAGCTGAAAAGAAATTACGGCCCAGCATAGATGGAGAGGAGGTAAGGAAGCTCACCTTAGAGATGCCCATTGAGGATTTGGATTTGAGCAGTCATTACAAGTTTTGTTTTTCAAATCTTCACGCTTGCTGAGTTCTGTGAGTTTTTTTTTAGCGGCCACTTGGTCTGTCATGATTTCCACCGTTAGAGGACAAAAGGATTTGCTTTACACGAGGTGATCGTAGATGACGGCCACATGGAATTGTCCGAGAGCCGATATATATATCTTATCTGATATAAAGTCCGTTCTTTTTTCTTTTTCTTTTTTTTTCTTGAAGGCGCGGACAAGAAGTCCTTTAGAACTTCATATTGACAATAACCAGTGTTTTTTTTTCTTTCTTTTTTTCAGCTGAGACACACGACGATTATGGGTTGCCCGAAGTACTGGTTCACCCGAAAGACTGGTATTTGACTGGCAGCGGACGGGCAGGGTGATGTCGTGTTGAAAAAGCATCCGGTGATTGTCGCCATTGTAATGGCTGTTGAGCTCTGAGTACTAATATAAGTAGCGGCTTGCTTAGGGTAGCTGAAGGTGACTGTGTAACGCACGTGGCTGCCAGTGTGCTGATACCAGTGACTTGAAGAATGACCCTCGCCTGTTATCACCTGTTTTGTTTCTTTTTTCCCTTTCTTTCTTCAACTCTCTACTTGTAACGCTAACTGAAACGGAGCAAAGGCTTCCTCGGAACGAACAGAAAGGAATTGAGCAGGCAGACGTGAAGGCGACAAGACTGATCTGTTTTATATGAAACCCTGTGGTGTGGGTGATCCCACTCTGTCGGGTCTCCCACCGCTAATTCACTTTCCAGTCGTCTCTGCCTCTTTTTCTCGTGTGAATCCCTATTCTCAAGCTATCTGACGGCTCCTGCTCCCCCGAAGC
>CEMU01569317.1:60046-71075 GCA_900068965.1 Calocybe gambosa
GTCATTCTAACACCCTGTTTCTCATTTAAAACGTCCTTCGCACCGCCCCCTTCCCCAGCTTCGTACCAACAACTAGCCCATGATTCAACAGACAAACCCAAGGCAAATCAGTACTGCCCTCACCTCTTTTCGTCAGGTACCTCAGGATGGCCCTGAAGAGTGGGGTCAATGGCACGGTCAAAGGTTCGTCTTCCCATACAATCAATCACTTCCTGGTATCGGCACCTCAACCATCTTACGACATGTTTATTCAGACACTATTCATTAGAAGTTGTTCAACATCCCCTTCGTGCCCGAATGTGTGGATTCGGTGATAAAGTGCGTCCGCGTCTTGGGTTTTCGAATGCCCTAATGTGGAAGCGATCTCTTAGGATCGGAGACCGTTAGCTCCAGCAGCGGTGGCGAAGATGATAGTTAAAAGAGACGACAATACCTTGGTTGACGTAGAGTGAGAACTATATATCTTACACTCTATTTAATACTTAATCTTATTGTCCAGTGACGTCGACTGCTCGTTCTTCTTGGTTACCGTTGACCTATGGTCCACAGATGGGAAGCATGAAATGAATCTTGTTCTTCATCCATCTTCTGCAGATCGCTACGTCCCCCCTCATTCTACCAAATCGAGGCGGCGAGGAACAAGTACGTCAGGGCCTCAGCCACGCTCCACTTCAGGTAACCAGACGCCAATATCGCAGTCCACACCAGCCCCATCTCAATATCGGTCTGGGGAACAGGTTCGCAACTGTATTCTACCTACATATGAACACGTGCTAAGTATTCTTGCAGGCTGGTGGGCTAGCTACTCCTCAGAGTGCAAACTACAACAGCCAGGGCTATTTCCCCCCTCTGGCCGATAGCATAAACTTTTCTCCCTCTACTCCGTACGGGACGAATGCACCAGAAACGCCGACTTGGGGCTATTCCCCACAGAACTCTGCAGTCGACCGTAACACGACCTTCCCACCTCCTATACTTCCATCGATTGCTTCTCTTTCACGCAGCACAAGTAATCACAATGCTAGTGTGCGAGAATCCTGGCAACCTGATCAAGATACTGATGCTCTTCCTTATCGGGCTTGGGCCACAGATACGGCCTACCACCCGATGGATAATACCTTTTCAGCCTCGCAAGTCGACTCCGCTCTCCGAAGCGCCAGCTCTGACGGCAGAGATAGCTCTTGGTCACAACAGTCGGAACAATATGGGCAGGACGGGGACACCACAACTTACATACTTTCAAGCGTTTCTCATCCACAATCCCAGGGACCCCCTCCACCATATTATTCGTCAAACTTGGGACAATTTGCACAGACGCCCCAAACACAAACTTCTACTGTGTCTCCATTACCACCTCTACCTCGTCATACTTACACGCGGACTCTTGTTGGCCCCTTGTCCGCTAATGCCTGCCGTCTGTTGGATGAACATCGCAAGCCTGGAATCTTTTTCCTGTTCCAAGATCTTTCTGTCAGAACGGAAGGTACTTCTCTTTTATATGTCCGATTGTGCTCGATATTAAAGGCCTTTATCACATTAGGCACTTTCCGTCTCAGACTACGGCTCATGAATGTTGGAGCGTAAGCGGTCATGTCTTCGTTACAACGAAGCACCAACAAATAGTTTTCTTTAGCCCACCTGCACCAGAAGCTGGATCTACACGTGTTCACAACGATGTCTCGCCTGTTCTTGCACAGACATTCACGGAGCCTTTCATTGTTTATTCAGCGAAGCGCTTTCCCGGCGTTCCAAGTACGTCTGTTGAAATTAATCGTTATAGCTGCGATTTGGAGTACATCAATGCTAAATGTTACTTAGATACTACGGCGCTTTCCATCGCGTTCGGCAACCAGGGCCAAAAACTTCCCTTGGTAAGACCTTAAACAAACCCTTCAAGTCCGTTTTTGATCATATAATTGTTGCTCCTATAGCGCAATCGCCACGGCAAACGTCGTGCGCGGGGCGAATCCTCGGATGACGATTCGGATGGAACATAACGAAGGCGTTTGTGGAAGTGTAGATTATTTCGTGGCTGGTTCACTTGCGCCAGCTTGGCATGTTGCCCTCACATGTACTTTACTACCCAGTGTTTGCCTAACTCCACCTGTATCTCTCTTCATAGTCTTTTCCCAACCTCTGTCTTTCTCGTACCTCAAAGTTGAGCACAGCGTCGACTGTTTTTGGGTAGTTCTCGTGGATTCTGCGGAAGATTACTTGCGATTCCGTCTGTTCATCCTCCCCGTAATTAGTATCATGACGTCCGTCAGGATGAAATGGCTTGACCAACAGTCCTGCAGAAAGTTTATTGTAGGCCACAAGTAGCATAGTGAGAGCAGCAGTATGAGGTCGCCACGTGGTCCAGGAGGGCGAGATTTGGTGAAGAATGTTTAGATGGTAAGCAAAGTCATGGTTATCAGGATCTTCTCCAGGGCTCCAGCTCTCCATCGTAGGCGTATGCGACGCTATAACTTTAGCAGAGGCGGTGCGGCGATGCGCATCGTGCAGTGGAGGCTCTCCGGGTGTTTCATCGACGACATCTGGATTGTCTGATGTTGGCAAGTCGGAGACGAGCGGTGAGCTTGGGTTTCGATCTCTAGGTTCGTCAATAGACGCGGCAGCAGACAATTCTTGGAAGGGAATGATGATTCTCTCGACTACTTCAAATGCACGTTCGGGTTGACCAGCCCGCACAAGAGCGACAACTAAGTGATTCCAGTTGTGTGAGTCGAAGACAAATCCTCTGTCACGAAATTCTGCCCATACTGCCGCAATATCCATGTGTCGTCCAGCCGAGGATAAGGCATCGATGTAGATCGATAGCGGTACACTGAGGGTAGTCCCCCTTGGCCCACTGATCCCTTTACGAGCTGGTGTTACCGTGTCATATCTATCGTTTGTGAGCTCTAGTCCCATCTCATAAATCTTAGGCCACATGTGAAGAACCGCATCAATGTTGTACTGTCGTCGGTATGTGTCGAGGAGAGCAGACATTGCTCCAAGTGAAGGTGCCCCCCCTCGTTCCATCATTTCCTGGTACACCCGCTCAGCTTCCTTGGGTCGCTCCAATTTGCCGTATGCAGAGGAGACGGGATGGTATAAGTGATGGATAGGCAATTTCAAGTCGTACTTTGGCTTCAGCCGGTCCATCTCCTCCAGGTCAATTTGCGATTTGATGAACTCTTCGGCAGTCCACAAACTCTCTATGGACTTTTCGTTGGCAAATGATTTGAGAATGCCGGCGAAGGTGATAGCGGTGGGCTGAAGGCCTTTCTTACACATCTCCTCATATACTTTCTTGGCTCGAGTTTTGTCGCCGTAACGTAAGAATCCCGCAAGCAAGATGGTCATGATGTAAATGTTCATGTCCAAGCCACGCTCAGGTTCTGCAGCATGAATGACTTCCAGATCATAGTAAATATCAGTAGCGGTGTCCATAAGGCCAGCATCACAAGCTGACTGGATAAGAAGAGCGTAAGTGTACATTGTCGGCCGCGTTTTTGTCTTGACTAGACGCTGAAAGAACTCGGAAACAACAGCAAATGGAGCACCGATGAGAACGTATGCCTTCAGCAGCGTGTTGAAGGTGTCGGCGTGGAGTGAATGGATGCGATGGGCGACCATATAGTCATAAGTGCGGATAACCCCCTTCCAATAGCCAACTTCCGCGTGCGCATTCATGATGGCATTGATCATGCGACTATCAGGTGCAATACCTTCTTTCAAAGCACGCTTGAACAAAGCTTCTGCGCCTAGAGGATTCTTACGATGCGCTAGAATCGAGATCCCGATGGTATAGGTCACAACATTGGGTCGTACACCTCGGTCTCGCATGTCTTGAAGAAATTCCTCGACGAGGAAGGATTTATCACCAGAATACGCGACGGCATTGAGGACGATCGTATAGATATGGACGTCGGGAACTAAACCGGCGCGTGATAGATCCTCCATCCAGCGGGTAACACCATGTCTGTCCCTTCGCTTAGCGTAAGTGTGAATGACGGGTGCATAATGGAAAAGAGTAGGTGTATGTATGCGTTTTCCATCCGAATCTAGAGGGAAAAATCTATTGAACACTGTTTCGACCTGGAGTGGATCGTCCCCAAAAGTATAGCTTTGGATAAGCGCCTCAGAATCGTCCGGAGTAGTTTGCCCAATTTCAGAGATGCTGTTGTAATATCTTTCAGCGGCTTGAGAATCACCTTGACGTGCGCTTACGAAGAGGGCAAGCTGAAGGTATGACAAAGTCTGGCGATCGCCCGAAGGAATGGATCCCAGGAGCTCATTTGCACGTTGCCGTGTGAAAGTAGATTGAGCAAGGGCTTTTATCATGCTGTATTGGAAGGATTGAGGAGCGCGAAGACCATAACGTTGCATCTTTAGGTATACATTGTAAGCTTCCTGACCACGTTGATCGAGCGACAACGCCTTTAGGAAGATGCACCCGACTGCTTCGCGCCATTTATGATTCTCGCCCTCCATTTCAAAGAAGGGCGTTGGGTCCCAAACCTGAAGCACAATGGAAAACAAGAACTTTCGCATGGAGCGGCCTGCACGTTCTAAGGCCGGAGACTGATCACGAGGATGTTGGATGAACAGGGAGATGTTTTGCCACTCTTTAGCAGCAATTTCAATGGCGCTAGCGTTACCCGAGCGATGAGCGACAGAACGCATTATCATCTCGTATGCATAGGGAATTCCAGCTTTTTGGGTGGGAAAAAGAGGCATAGCATCTGCTTCATGCACTGCGGTTATGGCATTTTCTATGTCGCCAAATAAAGCTGATGATCGCGAGACAAGACACATCCTCCAATGGTCAAGCCGCGAATGAGCCGTCATCTCTTTGTCGAGGGGTTGTAACATTTCCCGCGCACGCTTGCCCCACTCTTCGAACTTCGCCTCAGGCTTAGGACGAGTGTAATACATCTCTGCACTGCTGAGGTACTTGTCTATAAACGCTAGCTTGGTCCGAGTTGGAATAAAGTGACCCTCTGTGGTCTCGTATACTCTCGATATTCGGTCTATGTCAATATCACGTCGCGCAGCTTGGCATATCTTTTCCAAGCGAAGCACAATTTCGGCAGAAGAAGTGACCTTGTCGTCGGGGTGTGTTCCCTTGGAAGGGGGACCATTGGACGACTTCGAGGAATGGCGCCGTTGGTCTATTGATGAGGATAAGTGAAAGCGTCGAGGGAGTCTAGAGTGGTTTAATGGAGGATGACTCTTATGGCACTTAAGGGGTCTTTTTGAGCCATGCATGAGCTCCGCGAGCATGAGACGATTTTGGTCTAGTAAAAGTGATGATTGGCGATTAAGCTTGAGAGATGGCTCAATACTTACGAGGACACCATAAAACATGATGATTTGCGCTGCTGGACCACTCTCGACACTGAGAGAGGTGACAAGGGTTCTCGAAAATGATGTCAGCTTTCTCCTTGCCTTTGACGTGTCTGGGCCATGGTGAGAAGAAATCTGGAGTGATATGCTTGCGAGATAAAGGTTCCTTGACCAACTTGGCAACAGAATTGAATGATGTAGAGCATTTTAATGTCGAACGAGGTGTGAGTAACGTGTTAAAGATTACGGTTGTGAAAGGTTCAACCATACGACATTCGCCCCTCTTCGGACGAGTTTTCCTAGCATATATTACAATAAGCAGAATAACGCAAACCAAGTTCAAACAATGTTACCTGCGACAGCCGTTTTGCAGTTGAAATGTCAAGTGTCGACCGTGCAAATGAAATTGAGATTCATTATTTTTTTCGTCACAGTTTATTTGTGATTGTTGCTCACGCGATTTCCACGTGATCGATCTCGATTTGGCTCCGCGATGGTTTTTTTAAACTTTGACGCTAGCAAGAGCCATTGTTTAAATTATTTGATCAATGTCAGATCTAACCGCTACCCCGGCACACGAGATTATCATTGCTCAATCAAAGGAAGAGATACAGCATTGTTACGATGTGGTAATCGCGGTTCCGTTCAATGGAAATCTTCACGCTCAACTCCACACGTTTGTTGCAGAGAGTCGCCGTCTTCCATAACGAGCAAAAATTTCCTCTAGACACCGAATTTGATGAGTTCGCAGAAGATGGTGCCTTTCTAACTCGAGAAAATAATTTGTCGTGCCTTTAGCTTCGATGCAATCTCGACTCATTTTCTATTGAGGCTCACTTCAGCTCCCACTCCTATAGGGACTATCAGGGCCTACAAAGCCCCAGGAGGGTATTATAAGCTCAGCCGACTGGCAGTGCTCAAAGACTACCGTAAATATGGCTTTGGTCGCGAGCTTGTCAGCGCCCTACACGATTGGGTCAAATCTGACGCACAAAGCAAAGGGGCCGCCGGTTCCGTGGACATTGTCAGTCACTCACAAATACCTGTCAAGGGGTTTTATTCCAAGTGAGTCAATTGAGGGGCTCATGTCGTAAAGCACTCCTTTTTCTATTGTTTAAAGGTTTGGATATCATCCAGAGGTAAGCGCAGTGAGTCTCCATGATCTCTTTTCACAATCTCATGTTACAAACCAGGGGGAAGAATTCGACGAAGATGGTGACCCTCATCAGAAAATGGTTTTCCAACTGCTGTTAGTATAGTGTCTGTATAATTGAATGAATAGAGTGTTATGACGTGCATAACACGGGTGTATAAGGTGCCATATGTCAAAGTCCTCGTCTATGTACATAAACCCAAGGTCATAAGGACATTCCAACACGCAAAGTAAATATAGCAATAGAAATACATCTGTAATAAAGAGGCATACGTAAAATTTACATTATCCATTGTTGTCACACTAATCCAAAATGGCGAAGAATGAACGAGGGGAGAGGACAAAGGAATGAATGTGAGAGTTGGGGGGGGTACTGTAACGTATAGCGATGATTTGCAATCATCGAACAACTAAGCAACTGAAAAAGGAAGATGGAAAACGTTAGAGGTCGTGACGTTAGACAATATCATGTCATATCAAAAACGAAGAGCACGATCGAGAGATTCATCGACAGCAAGGCCTTCGCTCTCGCTCTCCGACTCTACCTTCAATGTCGGAAAGGGGGGGCTGCCTGGCAGGATGCTGAAATTAATATTCGAAGATCCGTAAGACGGCGAGCCTTCTTCATATATCCTTCGGGCTGCCTCATACTCCATCTTCTCCTGTTCAGCCTGAGCAAGGAACGGCTGCGACGTGAACAGAAAAGGGTTAGTTCTGATGGAATAACATTTGGGAAAGGACAACTTACTTGACGTTCAGCATCCGTCATGGAGCGCCATTTAGCCGCAGCAAGCACACTCTGTTTGGTGGTCTCAGTCTCGTCACCAAATATGTCGCGTACCAATTGTGGGTTGGCCCTGATGCGCTGGAGAAACATAAAGTACGCACTCAAGGGTTTCTTGGGTGCGTTTGGGTCTTTAATGTTACTCTTTCGGGACTTCCCAGCTTTGCGCTGCGCAGCCCTAAAAGCGTTCTCGCGCTTGATGTCCTCGGGTGTGAGGGTCTTCATGTAAGCCGCAAGCTCTTTTTCACGAGACTCCTTGGCGGCCTGTGACCGCCGTTTATAGGGCTAAGTGATAACCATGAGATGTGATGCTATTACATAATGGAGAAAAAGGTAAGATTTACCTCCTTCTCTTCATTGGTCAGGTTCGCATATTCCTGTCCAGCCTCCTTTGCCGCTTGAGCGACATTCAGCTTACGTGTACCAGACGCTTGCTGTTTTTGGATCCAATCAGTGAAATACAGCTGCCAGGCAGACGGTGCCAATTTAGGAGGTCGCAAAACAGATTTGAGAACTTTCAATAAAGACAAATATGAGAACAATAATCGAAAAGAGAGAAAATAAAACAAAAGGAGGTGGCGTGGCTGTACTAACCTGGCTCGGCATTGTTTTTCGATTGACTTTCCGAATCTTCTTCCACGGGCGGACTACGCTTCTTTCTCCTTACGGTGGCGTCAGGGTCTTCGTTGAGACTAACAGATTCTGCACGACGACTGTATGATCGTGACCCCCCTGGTGACCGTAGCTCTGAATAAGTAGGGGCGCTAGACGGCTGAAACAATTGGCTAGCAGTAACAGAACCGCGTAGGGAAGAGACACGAGGTCGAACAGTGGTATCGCAGAAAGGAGAATGTCGAATAGAAGGCCGAGAGGAAGTAGATGATCTCAGAGCACGGGGTACGTAGAGCTGAGATGCCCAAGCTGGTGTATGAAGAGCTGTATCTTGCGGAGAGATGGAAGAGACAGAGTCTATACGATGCCTGGGAGAGTACTGCTCATCAAAAGAAGAGGACGGAGACATGGAGCGGGGAAGAGGGTGAAGGGCGGCAAAGTCTGTAGGAGAGAAAGCGGCATTGTGAGGGAAATGAGTGTGATCTGGGAAAGGAATGAAAGAAGAAGGCTGTGGTATATTGGAAGAGGTAGGGATGGGTATCGGTGATGAAGACGAAGCGAGGGAAAGTTCTGGATCGTTTATCCAATTTGACAGTATGAGGTTGTTGTCGGGTGGCGGAGAGCTCTTCTGGAGAGCAGAGCCAAAAGATTGTGCTGAATCAAAGTAGCCACTGTCGGTAGGAGATGATTGGGAAGGATCCAAGCTGTAGGATTGGTGGGGCGGGGAGTTTGTAGTGTGATAGTCGTAAGCGGGCTTGACATCGTCTTCCATGTCAGTAAATATGTTCCAGGTGTGATCGGGGGAAGTTGGGGAAGTAAAATCGTCGAAATCGAGGGGGCCAAAGAGCATCTGGTCAGCGTCTGGAGCAACAAAAGGGCCTGTGTCGTCAAAGGTGAGCATTGGGGAGGCAGGCTTGAAGTATGAAGGGGTTTGGTGGTAAGTGGGAGATAGCATATGGCAGCGACGCGACCTAAGGTGAGCAAGGATGGGAAAGAGGACGTGGAATGGCGGTAATCGCGGTTTATAAAGGAATCGTAGCATTATCCTGACTCTGATTGAATCAGGCGCTCGGAGGAACACAAGTTTGGGTCACACCCGTCCGATTTCCTTTTGTGGATTACTTCCTTATTTAGTATAATAAATCCAAGCCATCGGGGCTGGGGCTAAATGCTGTTGTTGTTGTTATTTATTTATTTATTTATTTATTTAGCTATTAGCCACCCCTCCCCCGGACACTCCAGCTCGATTGCCATTTATAGAATAACAATTTCAGGCGAACGATAGCGATGGCTATTATATACACCCTGTCCTGCCTTTTGATCGACAAATCCATCAAGCCTTTGCTCAACAAGATAATGATAATAACTCACATCCCATCCCTTCACATTCTTCATAATCTCCCTCTCTCGAGTTTTGGCAGCTTCCTCTCGTCGATACACATCTCGATCTCCCTCTGCCATAAGAAGTGGCACCAAATGAATGCGAGACCAAACTTTCTCTCGCTCGAGTTCCCTGTCAAATCCGAATCAGCTCATTTTCCCCTTTCAACTGCGGACCGAAGTCCTAAATTTGACAAGATAAGCCCGTAAGAGCATGCGGGACGGATCCTAAGCAGCACCACGTTTATCAGCGAGCGGGAGGTGTTTGGACACGTTCCACGTTCATATGACCATGTTGCCCATCCACCACCAACCGGAAGTTATAATCCCAGCTCACCTCTTCTCGAGATTGCCCTTACCCACTCTATAGAACCCATAAGCGCATATCGCCGTAACACCGCCGAGAATAGCCAAAGAACCTGGTCCTCGGAACGGAAGATTTCGTTTGTACTTGATAGCTTCAAACCCCCCCGCTGGGGGCATGTCTCTGCATTCAATTCAATTCCACTGCCAATGCACACGCACACACACGCACACACACTTACTGCCTGAATGGTACCGACACTGTATATGGTATTGAGTGCCGTACATCAATAATAATAATAAAATGCCACGTACTTTGCTTTCTCTTCAACGACGATGATGGTCAAGCTTTTAAGGTTGCAAGCAGCAAAAAGACAACGAGTACACCCGATGTTGCCATCACGTGATGTTCGTGAGAAATAAACTGTCTTTGATCGTGGCGAAGAATGGAAAGATCTCTTTATACGGGTGTTAAAAAATGGCGAGCCGAGTAAAATGGCCACAGGCACTTGTGGGGGTTTCGTATTAGAGCAAGGAAAACAACAGTGCCTGAGATGAACGGGCCAAGAAAGTATAAAAGAGATATTATTTTGATATTTTCCAGAAAAACGGTAACAGGGAGGAGTAACCGAAAAAGGCAAGATATCGAACAATCGAAGCCGGACTCAACGCCAGCCTGAAATATTAGTCCCGATAGACTCGAACCTGCCAGCTGTCGGTCTCTCAATCCGCCCACCATGTCCGCTCATCCCTCTCCTGGCCCCTCCACCAGACACTACAAACAAAAACCTCTTACTATAGGTCTTGCTGCAGGCGCTGAAGATGCAAAGTACCAAGCAAAGTATAAAGACCTCAAAAGAAAAGTCAAGGACATTGAAAACGTAAGCCCCTGCAGTTCCATCCTCTGGCTTGAAGATAAAAATACTATACCTCTTTCTTCAAAAAGGACAACGATAAACTGCATGTAAGCGTTCTTCAAGCCAGACATAGCATACAAAGAATGAAGCTTGAGAGAGCGTAAAGCAGTTATCCGTCTTTTTGTCAATTCATCTTCTCATTCTTTTTTTTAATTTTAGCATTCTATACGAGCGACTTACTGGCGTTCCAACTCAAACTGATATACAAAACAGACTTTCAGCAACCCAACAAGTTCATTCAGGTCCTGTTGTGCCAACCCATCCTCCCTTTTCGCGTCCCCATTCGGGAAGTCATCATTATCAAGATGTGGGAGACACTCATCCTCCTCCCATTGAATCTGATCGCTCAACGAATGAGTACGGTACACCCCACGAGCGTCCCCGAGTTGTATCAGGACCAGACGGTCGCATCGCCTCTGTAGGGGGGGTTGCAGGGGCTCCAGTGGCACCTGGTCTAGGACATGTTCCTCACATATCTGAATCGAGACGCCCTCCTGCAGGATACGAATCATCTCGCCATATGTTACATATGCAGTCTATTCCTGG
>CEMU01569317.1:71517-104999 GCA_900068965.1 Calocybe gambosa
CGAGAGCGTGGACGTGGACGTGACCGCAGTCGTGATCACGGCCGCCATCGAAACATGAGTTCCATTGTATCACCACCAATGACGCATCGACCTCGTCACCCAACCGATAGAGGCGACTATCCTGAGCCAATGAGCTCATCTCGCAGCACACGAGAGGACTTCGCTTACTACCGAGAGGCACCATTACCGCCAACAACAGCAACAACGACATCTAGTGGGTACCCCGTGCACTCCCGCTCAGGATCTCCCGTTTCAGCCTCTGCCTCTGGTTCCGGAAATGGTGCGGGGGATGGACCGTCACGGCCAGGCTCAGGACACTACTACGAGCATCACGATCGCACGCGGTCATACAGGCTACGTCCGGTCAACCAGCCGAATGAGGAAAATATAGATTTTGTTCATGAGCCAGTGACGTCCCGAGATCGGGGAGTTGGTGGCGGCAGCAGCGCTGGGTTTCCCCCAGCCCCACCGGAACAAGGTCGCTCTTCTTTGGAGACACGGAAGAGAGGTCGTAATGACATGGATATCGATAGTGATGAAGCGGGAGAGGGCCCCATGTACCCCGGTGTGAGAACCGCAGAAGATAGGGGCAAACGCTATCATAGAGAACATCATCGGAACGTTGATAACCAAGAGGACGGCAGAATGGGACCCCCATGATTAAAGTCTACCTCTTTGCGGACGTGAAAAAAAGATCCATTTGGTATGTAGATATTGACATTGCCCACCCCACCCTCATCCCCGGCTTCTTGTCCCGTCTTCTATTTACTTATACATACATCCTTCTCTGTTTTCTTGATTTTAGGAATTGTTTATGTATGCGTTTTCTTAGCTGTTGTGAACTTGCTATCCTTGGAAGACTCTGCCCCAGTTTACTTGAGAATTCCCCCATGAGTGGCACCCCATGACCTGGGGATGGGGTCGGGTGACTATACGTAACTGGCGATGATGTTCTAGTTGCCAAAAATAGGTTGATTTTTCGAGGGCTAGCGCTTCGAGGACAGTAACAAACACATTCTGCAAAAGACATGTACCCTTGACCCATACCATAGAATCGAATTTCCGGTTTGTGTACAGCTCGAACGGCTTGAACTATTCGGAAGGAACATGATAACGCGATTAGAGAGTGAAAAAAAAATCAAGGTGCATAAGCGTAAATACGATCTGTCGGTGCCCATGAGCGAATAACACAAACCAGGAGAATGGTCAAAGGTAAACGGGGATGCAGTTTTACACACATACCTACTGCAATATCACAGAAGCACCTTGACCGACAGACGTAAAGATGATAGGGCGGCTAGGATCATTGTTCCGACGATGAGCCTTCGTTAGATAGAGGTACCCAGGAGGTCGTAGAGCGTTCATCAGTTTCGGGAATCGGGGAGAAGAGTCCTCCCTCTACTGTCTGCATGCCGCCCCACAGGGCGACTTGATCGGTCAAATACGTGTTCAAGCACTATTGGTCTTTGAGCAAGGAAATGCTCGGAAAGCTGTGATGATTCTGTATGAATATACTGCTGGGTGTAGGCTGAACCAAGTTCCCGATGGCAGCTTCGGAGCGAACCCATCATGAGTGTCGTGATTTGAGCTCCACTTACGAGTCTAGAATCACAACAGTATTTGAGTGGCTGGACTAATTGTGATGGTGGTGGGTGCAGTCAGCCGAACAGCAGGCTGGTTCGGAATGGCGCCTGGTGGCGTCGTGAAGAAGTTGAGCGGTTTGAACAGGTGTGGCGGGCATGTGTGCTTGCCATGAGAAGGCGGTTTATAGTTTGATATGCGGAGCCAAAAAAGTAAGATAATAAATTCAAACCAAATCTGTGAGGACAAACAGACATATAGACAAGTTGTTGAAATAGGGGCGCAAGGAGCGCTGATGAGTCTGTGGGGTGTGTAAGGGGGGCACATCTTTGGCATAACTGTATCAAGGGCGGTGCACGGAGAAAGCGGGTGTGTAGACTGCGGCGAGGGTCCTCAAGTCCTGACAGGTTAGCCGCCATGTGAAAGGCTTCGGTTGCGAGTGTGCATTACGTGAGAAAGATAAATGGACGCAAGTGACTCCTTTCCAATATGGATATTACCGTTGCGCAGCTGGTGATATGCTGGTAATGAATTCGGCCGGCGGGCTCTGGGTGAAGGGTAAACCGAATGTCCACAATGACGGGTATTCCTTGTAGATTGTGTGGCGAAAGCTAGAACGGATGCTCAAGCATCTGACTCTGTCCAAGCTATCTTTGTGACGGTTCCCAAAAAGAAATGAATCATGCGGTGCCCGAACACACCTCTGTGACAAGCTCACAACAGCATGATAATACCCATTAGAGCTTATTGAACTTATGAGAGTGCCAGATATCTTACTCGCTGTGATATCTGGCTGAGAATGATGTGTCCGATCGGTGCTGTGTGGACTCTACTTGAGATATAGCATTATAGACCGAAGTGCTCCGCGGCAAAGGGGTATGTTGTCCGCTGTTGTTCCCATTCATTGCTCAAATGGGGACAACAAAGGCGGGGCAGAGTGTGAGAGAACTAATAAAGTCGAGTCAGAAAGGGGTTGTTGCACATGAAAGTCTGAACATGCCCATCTAAAGCAAAAAAAAACATAGATAGAGAATATTCTATTCCTGTCAAATGGGAACATTTAGCGCCCGTGATCACAAACTGCCTTGAGACATATGTTGATTATGACACGACTGCGATACTGTCAGTAATTGGAATGGAATCAGTAGCACCAGGTTGTGAACTCGCGTAAGGCTTGTGGGCGCGGCTGTGCCCAGTGTGACGTCACGCGATCACCAAGACCTAATTCAGTAAATGGACGTCGGGGTTGCGGTATCAAAAAAAGCTGTACAAGGCGGTACCAAGTACATACTCCGCCCATTATCATACTTTTCCTCACATCTGCTATCGGTAAACGTGATCGGCTGCAATTTGTTAGTTACTGCCCGATAGTTTGGCTGGGAACAACGTACAATGGAGGTTCGCTGCAATTTCCGCCTCGGCTCTGTCTCCATTCGCAAGAAGCTTCTCCTTATTGTAGAGAAGTTCTTCGCGCGTTTCCGTTGAGAATTCCTGATTTTGTGCTGTAAATGGTGTCAAATAAATTTGTCTTTGTATGGCAACAAATTCAGACGATAGTAATATCTTACTTTCCACGATAGCATCAACCGGGCAAGCTTCCTGGCAGAAGCCGCAATATATGCATTTGGTCATGTCGATATCTAAGTAACTCGGGATCACGAGACACCTAGGCAGGAAATAAACACGCACCATATCTAGTTGTTTTTCTAGAACCATCTATACGAGACTCACTCTCGATCGTAATGGCCTGTGCGGGACAAATGGCTTCACACAGTTTGCAAGCTGGAAATGACGGAAACAGATGAATACCAGAAAGCCTTGGAGGCAAGGCAAAAAGGAATTACCAATGCAACGTTCTTCACCGCTAGGATATCGACGCAAAGCATGTTCCCCACGAAAACGAGGTGACAATGGTCCTTTCTCAAAAGGATACATGATTGTATACGGCGGGCGGAAAAAGTTCTCCAATACAACCCACATCCCTATTCAACATTCAATACTCCCCTAACACCATCCACATGAAATCTGACCTCGAAGAATTTCTGTCAAGAAAAATAGATGAACGGCTTTATCGAGAGCAGAGGGGCCGTCTTTGTAAGGGTTTATCTCGTTGCCTTGAGCATCATGTATAGGCTTTGCAGAAGGGCTATGGGATCCATGAGACCCCCTGATAGCGCTCGTGAGTTTATCGTGGTTGTTGAGGCTTGGGGGCTGTTGGGCAGGTGCACGAGAAGAGGTTGAAAGTAACAGTCGATGAGCCAGAACTGCTGCGGGGCCGGAAGAGATACGAGGGGAGCATGATGGTGGAACTTTCAGCCGTCGGACGAAGGACATGGTTAGCGTTAACGTAGTTGGCACAGTGGAAAGCCTCGAGCAAAATCGGGTCACATGTCACACAATGTCACAACATTTCCTACAGCCAATGGCATCAGCGGAAACTCAAAGCAAAAAGCCAACGTCCAACATCCATGGCATCTTCCTCATCACAGCCTGCTAAGCCAAAGGCACTGGCACTTTCGGATCAAGGTGAATAAATCGCAGACTCGCACTCACTCTGAAAGAATTAGCGTCTTGAAGACATCCAACAGAACTACATTCGGATGCAAAATGAGCTGCAGACATTGGCAGGCAAAATAGGAGAGCTCGAGCAACAAGCTGATGAGCATAGGTCAGCACTTCACACCCAGCCTGATACGACCGCTAAATATGTGAACCTCCACTGTCCAGCCTTGTGTTCGTTACACTTGATGAAGCACTGAAAGAAGAGCCAGATCGGAAGTGTTTCCGGCTGATTGGTGGCGTCCTCGTTGAGCGAACGGTCAAGGATGTTGTTCCGACCTTGCAGACTACTCGTGACGGGGTTCGTAAAGTAAATCATCAGCTCAGCATAGCCTAACCTTCATGTATAACAAGATACACAAGGCGATTGCAAGCCTAACAGAACAGTATAAAGCCAAAGAGCAAGATCTTGATGCCTTCAAACAGGACTATAATATCCGTCCTGTATAAACCGCGATGACCACCGTCAAACTCCTTCCATCCTCGAGAGTCGTCTGGGATTGGTCACATAACCGTGGACCTTGATTACGGTTCCGCTATATATCTGGCAGGTGACATCGGCGATGTCTCGACAGACTAGGATACAAAAATTGTCTCTTTGCTGTAACTTCTGACCATCCCTGATATGTCCACGTGGATTGATGTATGTACGTCGAACGTCGAACCCCAGAACGTAGGAGATTTAGATAAGATTGCTCGTAGGACCCCTCAGATCACCCTTCAGTTCCACGTCCATCGATGAGCATTGGTGTTTGATATATCATTATTGCCTCAGAAGTGTTGATATCTGTTCTATCGGCCTAATATCGCCTTCATTACTGCCATATGACAATTTTACTGATCATCAAATCATGAGAAAAATCTTCCTTTCAAACCTTGTCCTTCACCTGTTAAACCCGCTCTCTTCTAAGCTTGCTTTCGAGCTCGCTTCCTTACACTCATTTGTATCATGATGTTCAATATGCTTTTTATATGGTTGCTCCCTCTGGTCGCGCTTCCAATGGTTCATGCGCTTCCCAACCCCCTCGAAATAAACGCGTTCTTGTCCGCTCATAATGCCGTCCGAGGTGCACATGGCGCTTCAGACCTGGTCTGGTCCCCCGAGCTCGCTTCAAAGGCTCAAAAATGGTCAGATAAATGCATATTTGAGGGTACGAAGGGATCGCTCAGCGAGACCCAGTACGGAGAACTACAAGTTGCAGCGAATGATATTTTTCCCATCTTTTCTGCTATGGGCGAGTTTTCCAAAGACAAGTGTGCGTAGCAACGCTAATCTATCGGTCTGCCCCATGCTAAACTCGACGACCACAGCTCGATACGATCCGAGAAATCCCACCATCAGTCATTTTACACAAGTAGTTTGGAAATCTACCGAACGTGTTGGATGTGCTATTTCACAATGCAGGAATCTACTTGGCAGTAGGACTGGCCTAGCGACCCGTTATCTCTGCCTCTATGATCCCCCCGGCAACGTCATTGGGGAGATTTCGTAAGTCGTCAAATTCTCAGCTACCAATTCAAGTTTGAGCTTGACTTTCTTTCGTAGCCAAAATGTTCAAGTGTAAAAACCTCAAAATACTCAGTGATTGGTATACCATCTGCGGCCTGGAGCCTTCAATGAGGTGCCTGTGGCACTATCGATTTTAAGGAGTTGGAAACTCTATCAGCGTTTGACAGTATTTAACAACGCCCCCAGCCGTAACTTTACCCATTATTCGAAACCCATAGCATTGTTGTACAAGTGGCACCTTGACTTACTGAATTGAATTGTTTTCGCAACCAGTGGATCTTTGACAAACATTAAGGGATGTTTCGGGAGCTGATTAATTGGTTGCCTGACTGCGTTGCAACATATATATCCTTATGAAGCATTGATGGTACGTCTAATCTCGGCATAGGTAGACGGACTGAACTCGAATGGCGGCGGCGTTGCGTATCACGCTGTATCGAGCAGCTTCTTGGCCGATCCGCCGCTGATAAAGCTCCTCCGGATGAGTCGGTCGTCGCTGGTCATGTGTTGTGTCGGTCCGTTCGAATTCGCGGGAAGGATTGTGAATACCGGATCTCCGAAGCGATTCGCGTTTGTGCTATTAATGTCATTTGGGACTAGCCCAAATGGATACTGGCGATCTGTGCGTCGGTCTGGGCAAATCGCTATTATTACTGTTTGGTGGGAGAAGTACGCCTGAATTGATTTCGGGGTCGCATGGTTCGAGAAGGTGGAAGCTTGTGGAGCGCATTGCTGAGAACAACGCAAACCGTTTGGTTGGGTGCTGATGACATGAGTCTTAAACAGACGGTTGCTAGAGATTTGGTATCGAAACAAACAAACATTGTGAGCACCGTATAGTCCATTTAGTTATTATATTTTGGATAGATTTCGTAGAAATAGGGTTGAACTGAGACGCCGCACAATACAAGCCTGTCCCTCAGCGGACCTTGGTTTGCCCCGGATTTTTTTCTGTTTGGCTTCCTTTGGAGAGTATCATCAAACTCTCGGCCTATCGTTTCGGTTAATGAGAACTGGGTAAGAAGCCGGAATATCGACTTCGCCTGTTGCACTCAAGAGCTGATAGCATTTGGGGGTGTGCGGTATTCTCGCTAAGATATCTCCGAGCAGTCGAATGATATCAGCCTTTCTTCACTGTAGTTTTCAGGCTGACGCTTATGTTATGGGGAAAGAGGGTGCCGGCCAAGGCGGTCTGCTCCTGATATGGTTGGTTGTGCCTGTCGGCGTATTTGTGGCGTGTTTTGTCACAGACAACATCCAATGGTCATGCCAGTGGCTTATCGACATGTGCGTCAATATCGGAACACTCAGGTGCTGTAGGCTTGGCTGGAACTCCAGAAACAGGCTGGTTCATGCAGCTCCCATCGTGTTCACGTTTGAGGATTCTGCATCAATGGCGTTACTTCCAGGCGGCGTTGGCGGTTTTTATCATGTGAAGTAGATGAAGATGCAGTGAAAACGCTTAAGGGCAAAGTGTACTACACCGTTGGCACCGAAACTTGCAAGGTTTATGGCTTGGCTTCGACCATCACGAGATTGGACCACGAACTACTCGGAATTGTGCCACAGCCCAGTTAGATTCCAGAGGCGGAGGAACAACATATCTTCCATACTGTACTTGGAGGAGTTCCGTGTAAGAAAGGGAGGCACAGGTATCTCGTTTAGGCAGAACAGACATTTCATTACCAGTATGAAAACAGATTGGTGGTGACGTGCGGACAGGATATATATTCGTTGCGTGAGTATAGTGTAATTCCTCTCCGATAGCTGCGAGGTGTGTTTGTAACCTTTCGTGAGATCGTTAAGCTAAAACAGATAGTCAGATATGTACGAGATCAAATCTTTAGATTCCAGATTTCATTTTTACCTCTGTTTTTCTCTATTACGACTATAAGTGCTTCATACAAGGGCTCCGACCTGCCACGAGATCGACAAACTCGACACTTGACAGGACTCGGGCTGGATGTCAGCGGACTTAAGCTGAGACGTCGTTTTTCAATAAAGTAACAACGAAGAGTTCTAAAAGATACGACATACCACTACATTGGAGGCTAATGGCATATTGCTTGCATGAAAATTACAGGCACCCCCAGAATAATTAAGAATTCTTTACAGAGCTATGGCGAGGTGTGTATGAGAATCGGTTTTTAAAAGTCGTTGAGAGAGCACAGGGTTGGTTGAGAGTAATAATGGAGTAGTCTAGAAGGGATGTCGATGCGGATTGATGTCCATATAGGCCTACCACCTTGCGTTGTGTGGTGATTAGTGAAAAAAGGACAAGTAGGCTTGGAAATTTCAGATTTCCGGGAGTTTCGGTATCGAGAGTAACAATTGAAGAGAGTTAAGATTGGGTGCTATGAACATAAATTAGACAAAACTATATATGCAATGCTCCATCAGTTGAACAAACAGCTAGGCATGATAGACGAAACTCACTTCTGCTTTGAAGGGACACTCCCACCGAAGCTCAAAGAAATGCTATGCAACATCAAGCACTTGCCAGGACGCTAATCACCTGGGCTTGCAAAACGGCTATGGGCTAGAATAGCCTCTCACCTCGCAGTAATAGATTCCAGATGTGAGTAGGACAAGCTCAAGGTCGCGGTGTGATGAGATGATTGAGACGATGAGCGAACATATACCTTTCCAGGGCCCAGGCTGCAGAGGGTAACAAGTCAGTTTGGCACTGGCACTGGCAGCTGAAGGCAATGCACGTCACCATCAATTTGATTCCAGCCCATTCATCACACTCTCACTCTGACACTCCTTTCTACTACGCCTTCTCACTACTTAGAAAATAACTACTGCGCCATGGACAACCACGCCGTCGAAGGGTCACTGGTTTTTGACTCACTTGATGTTGATATGTTTGTCAAAGTGCTGGCACACACAGTGTTTGGTAACTTCCTTCGCCATATTTTGTAGAAGCGAGAACTGAACTTCCTTAGGACCGTTTTTCGTGTTCTTTATCCCCGTTTTCTATATCTTTCAGGGTGCAAGAGTCAGCGACTCAATCGTTGTATACACATCCGTCTATTGGGTTGCTATATCTTTATTTTGTGGGCTATTCGTCATGTCGCCCTTGAATTACGTATTCACATCTTGTAGGGTTTATCAAATGGACTTCGAGGCTATATCGTAACCAGGGAAGTCTTTTCTTTGGCCCAGGAATGCTCGATTGGGGTGAGCAGATAGTTCTCATTACAGGAGGTGGGTGTATTTTGCTATCTTAACTGCTTTCGCGATAACAAACTTGAATAGGCTCTTCCGGAGTTGGAGAACTCTTGGCAAATACGCTGGCGGTTCGAAACGTCAATGTGGTAGTTCTCGACGTCAACCCCATTACCACCGAAAACTGTCTGTTATCCTTCTTCTTTGTTGGCCTTTAGTTGAGATAATGCTACCAGATAACATCACTTATTACAAGTGTGACGTTTCCAAGTGGGAAGAGGTGGAAGCTGCATCGAAGAAGGTGATAGAAGAGGTAATCGAGTCACTGCACGTTATACATTCTGGTAGTTAACTCGAACGCAGATCGGTAACCCTACAGTCCTAGTTAACAACGCGGGTGTTGTTCAAGGGAAATCGATTCTAGATTTAGATTCCAAAGATATAGAACAGTGTGTCAACTTTGGAACCAACTGTTGCCCGTCTCTAACTATTGTACTACAGGACTTTTGAAGTCAACACTTTTGCACATTACTGGGTTCTTAAGGCTTTCTTACCTGCCATGTTGAAAAATAAAAACGGCCATATTGTATGAATTCTTCTTGTTTGTTTATCACAATCATAATGACTCCCGAGTAGGTTACTATGTCATCTGTACTAGGTTATCATGGGGTGGCACAGCTATGTACGAGATATTTTAATGATCCGTTTAGAAAGACTTTAATTTCCATCTACAGCTGATTACTGTGCTTCGAAGGCAGCCGTAACATCATTGCACGAGTCATTGAGATACGAGCTTGACGTTCGGTAGGGTTATTTCCCAGTAATTAGTATGGCACCTCACTTGAAAACTCTGCAGGTATAACTGTCCTCGCATTCGTACTACGCTCGTTACCGCAGGCCACATCTTTACCCCATTGTTTGCAACTGTTGCTCTACCCAATAGCTGGTGGTTCAAGTTCTTCTTCCCAACCCTTCAGCCTATCACTGTTGTGAAGCGTATATTAGCAGCCCTCGATGAACAGCATTCGCAGCATATCATGGTTCCATTCTACGCCAACTTTGTACCATACTTATCACATATGCCTAGTTTCGTGCAAGCCTTCGCGCAATCGGTAAGACACATATCTTTGCATTGTGAGATACGCTAATAATACACGCCGTCATAGGTCACACGAGCTAATTATGCAATGCAACGGTTTACAAAGGTTTCTGGGTTCCGGTCAGACGAAGGAGACTCGAAGCATAACTGATCGATCTAATCATTTTATATAACATGTGTTGCTGTGTGACTATCATTGGATGAGAGGTCGAGCCTCATTTTAGTTTGTGCCAAAACACCCCTGATCGAGCTTCAGTTGGAAATGTAAGGAGTGCGAGACCGTAAACTATCAATATTTGTGACTGAGCTATGAAGGTACTTATTGTGCTCCTGATGATATCAATTCCACCTCCGGTAGAGTATCCTGCAGCTTAAGATAGCAGCCATTTGATTATAGACCTGGATAACTACGTCCATTGCCCTGTTTGCTAGCGGCCTGCATACCAGTTCCCGCTGTGCTCGGGTGCGCCACAGTCTGGGGTGTTCACACCTAAAATTTCTAATTGCCCATAATCTCAATCTCGCCCCCTCCCCCTGAAAGAAGGGAACGTGTTAGATTGAATTCCTCGTTTCTTGACTATACTGCATTTGCATACGAAGGGTGGTACACCGGGTACAGTGACGAATTTAAAGCGACAGACATCCTTGCTGATCACGTGCACTGGCTTGGAAATATTACCAATTTTTTTCGACGTTGACAGCGCGGATAGTACTACCACACCAGAGTAAAACTCGAAGACACTTCATTGTTGAGAAGTGTCGTGTAAGGAACGGAAGACACACTGGAGATTGAGAAAAGATTTATTCAAGTATCCCTTCGTCCCTTCCCCGGCCTATCAAGTCACTGATTTCACCACACATAGCATGAACTCTCGGAATTGTTAGCGTTGAGCGCAACTATGCTATCCGAGGTCAATAATGGAGGAGATCGCTGCCCGCCTAACGGAAAAACTGGCTCCACTCTGTGGTACACGACAATCTCTCCGATACGCGAACCTGCCTCGTGGCCTCCGATGTTGCGTCATGTACCTGACAATGATACACCAAAGGCGCGTCAAGACGCGACATCTGTGGTTCGTGATGTCTTCCGGGCTTCCTAGCCTTAATGACAAGTGTTTTTAATTCAGCACATACCGATATTGCATGAAGAAAGATGGGATTCGGCCGAAGATGATGTGAGTGCCTCCGATTTTTCAAATGAAATGTCTTGAGAGATTCTTTGTAGCAGGCACTGAGGACCTTTTATCGAGACCGGTCAAACTTAGTTCTGGATTCAGTCTTCCCCCACCGTGTTCCTCACATAGTTATCACTCCAGCAGAGGACAATTGGGATGCTCAATACACGGCTTGGCAAAATCGTGTTGACATCCAGTGGGAAGGAGAGCTTGTGGTGCCTCCGCTGAATCTCTCTCATTACTTGCCCCCCAAAATGACCTCGGATCCTTTCCTTGTGCCTCCGAATGGCATCACATCAACTCCAGCCTCTTTACCTCCTAGACCCGTGTTTAGTTATTCCCAGTTTAAGCGATCAGTATGTGCTCCTTCTCGAACTAGATCATATCTGATATTGATATTTTGCCCACAAGATCAAAAGCGCATCAGTCGAACGCCGTGACTCAACTCAGCTGGTTCAAACCTTCCAAAAAGCGCAATTCAAAGCTGTGGTTGGTCTTCTACTGGGCGACTATGTCTTCATTCATTCTCATTCTTTGCTAGTTTTTCGCCGTTAGCAGTCTCGCACGTTCGTTCCGAAAGCGATATGATTCCTATCCTAACGTTCTTTCCAAAATTGATCCCATATATGTATGGAGTGATCCAGCTGAGGTAAATGTCCAATTACTGGAGCAGTATTGTCGCGTGCCTGACCGTTTGCAGCCCATTCTTATTGCTAGCGTCGGGCTTCTCGGAACGATTATAATAGACTCTACTCGCCCGTTCGCGCTTCCTCACATTATCATCAATTCACCTCCACCACAGTCGCCTCAGCTGACTGAAAATAACATCGCTCCTTTAATTCAGGACGCTGCATTTGGACAACTCCTTACAGTGCAATCACATTCAGTAGAGGTCATCAATTCTGCAGAAGACTTGGATAATTATTACTTTAGTCCCTCGTATTCCAATCCATCTGATGAAATATCATATGACGAAAACTTCGTGGATCAGATGGAGAGCGACAGCGAATCACGGCCCGGAACACCTGCTCCCGAAACCCCTATTGACGAAGAGGGCGATTACTTTTGCGTCGGCGGTAGGAATGACGAGCATCCCAAAATCAGTGGCTTTAACTCGCCAGCCCAAGTCGCAGCAGAAATGGAAACCTACAAACCCCAAGCATTTCCACGTCCTCCATTCTTCATCGACGAGGACGAGGATGACCTGCCTTCACTTGATGGCTGGTAGGAGCTTTGTGCCAGCTAGCATTATTATTATTTTATCGTACTATATATCGACATTATTACGATCCTCGTGTTCTACATTTCTTTCGATGTATACCAGATAGCACGCTTTGCCTAGGATCCGTATAAGCCACGGGCTTCGCAGCTCCCAATATCCAAAAATACATTTCATATCAAGCCCTGCATTTAAATACACACAGGATAATACGTAGATACGGATACAAAAAGATGAGCAGGAAGATGGTGATATTAGGATCATGGGTACCAGAGTGAGCAGCCCGAAGTTTTTTTATAAAAAAAAAGGGAAGATCGAAGCCTCCCAAAAAAAAACAGTGAATGACTAGAGATGGACAGATATGCAACAAATAGATGACACGATATACATTCGTCAGCAGTTATTGAGGAGGGCTTGAGCACGGCGTGCGTGCTTTTTATCGACCTAAAAGTAGTTTGATAACTTGATTGCAAAAAAGATGTTGTGGCATGGGCGCTTACCAAAAGGTTTGCAGTTTTAAATGATGAGCTGTACATGTGGTTGATATTATTCTCTTCGAGCACCTTTGAGAAACGATTGACAAGGCCATATTTATCTTTTTTCATTGTGAACTCGGTTGGATCACCGTCAAGGGAACATGGCATACCTAGCCCAAATCTTTGTAGATCAATTTGCAAACAGCTTAGAAAAGTGGCTTGTGAATCGTCATCTTCGTCGTTTTCATCCAACCAGTTTCTCGTGTCTGAAAGATTAATATTGGTGCAGCGATCAGCAGCGTCCAGTTCACCGCTGCATTGAATCATGTATCGTTCTGGTGGAGGGAACAGCCCCGCCAGAACATACACGTCTGCCGTCAGAGATGAACCTTCCGCAGTCCTTGTATAACTGAAGAAAGGCATTCCAGATATGCGCTTTGTTTGATTCGTGTTTCTGAGAGGAGGTGAGAGAGGCTCTATCAAGTGCTTTGAGCGCTGCTTATAGGCAAGTGCGACAATTGAGGTGTTTCTAAGATCAACCTGGGAACGAGACGACACCAATTGAGGTGGTAGGAAAGACGGAGCCTTTGTTGGCGAATGGGAAAAATAACCGTCGTCTTCACTAGAAGACGATGCTGGGGTGGAAGAGATGGGAGATATACTCTCAGGCACAGGGTCTGGTTCCGGAGGGGAAAAGTCGAATAGAGGTGTTGAGGGCTTGCGAGTGACAGGAGGGAGATTAAAAATGGGAGGTGACATAGGGTTGAGGGGGACAGGGAAATGAGGCGCTGCACGAGATAATATGAGTTCAGGGAAAGCGACAAGTTTGACTATTTTTAGGCCCCAAAGATCTGCGCCCTGGTGTTCCGAGAGACCTACACAGGCCAAATTGGAGGTAAGTAGACGAACTTCTCCGGCAGTTGGCGAAGCTGTTTTTGGGCGAGAAGCCTGGCTCGAGTTGGCAAAAGTCCAAACCGATCTGGAGTCCAATTTAGTCCCGGTAGGATCTGTTACACTCCTAGCACGCGTCATAGAGGAAGGGGTGACAACTGGTGAACGAAAATCATGAACAGAGGATCTGTCTTTTGGCCTTGCGGGTGTGATCGGAGTGTCTGAACCGGATGCATAGATAACGAAGCCTGCATCGGCAAGTAAAGTCATTGTCTCTTGTAGGCGAGACTTTTTGACCTACCACATTAAGGGAAAATCAGAGAAATGTGGTAAACAGCGTCAAAAAAGACGTGCCAGTATAAAATCACTCATATAAGATGACTGGTAGAGGATTGAGATCCCAGCAGCTGCTAATGGAGCCGAGACTTCATTCACACGAGCGCCGGAGTTGTCTAATAGAGATGGACTGTGTAAGTAAAAGAAGCAAAGAAGGGATGTATGCGTGAGGACGGACCAATTTGATCGCTATGAGAGTCCACTTGTAGAACACTCCATCGCTCGTGCGAGACTTCAATAGCGTCAAAGTCCGAACGGTGTGAGTGGGAAGAAGAGCCGGATCTAGCGTGTTGTTTGCGACGATCCTTTCTCGCAATTGGCTCAAAGTCTGCTAGAGCTGATTCTTGAGCAAATATACTCAGTTCTACCTCGTTACAAGTGATGTTCAAGAAGGTTGGATCTGGCTGCAAGATTTGTTTGAGAATGGGATGGAAAAGTTGATGGAGGCGAGACCGGGGGACGTGTACGAGAGCGAGGGAAGAGTGAAGGAGGGATATTGTTACGTGCATGGGGGTGGGGTGGAGAGAGGTAATATTAGGAGGAGGAGGGTCTTTTGAGTGAATCCATTTACCGAAAACGATTGTGAAACTTAAAAGTCTTATCTTTACATTCAACCCCACGTGGCGAAATACACAAAATACAACATCGTAGACAGACAGACAATACAGAACGAAGAATCAAGGGAAATCTCGAAAAGAACGTTATCAGCAACGAAGCAGCCATACTAGTCACGACGAAGTTACCGCACAATCATAGCGTCATCTCGGCCACCGGGAACCGCGGTACGCTTCCGCAAGTGGGGCGAGACTGACGATACCTGAGGCTTTGATTTCCTCTGGTGTGAGAAAGAAATAGGTGGAGAGAGAGTAGAATACACTGCGCGGCGGCTACGAGTATTTGGTTTTGTAGGTGAAACAGGCGGCGAGGGTCCTAAACGTTTGCGTAGTGAGTACCGCGATGCGGCTGGCAATTGTTCGGTTGTAAATTCAGAGGAGTTGCGTAATTTATTTGATAGTCTCGGATGCCGAGTTGACACCCGCGCAGGCGACCCACCCTCAGACGTTTGTACCGACTCGTGGTGGTGGAGATCATCACCAGAATTGGATGGCGGTGGCGGATTCGAGGATATAGAAGATAATGACGACATTGGCGTCAATGCTCCGTACAGTCCGGTTCCGGTTGTGTCAACTGGCGAAGGCATGCCAAGTTGTGAGTATGATAATAACTCTGGTTCGTTGGCTTCAATTTCTGTGTCTAGCTGCGAAGCTGGCATGTCGCTTGTATTCACCACTTTCCACTGAAGCGAGCCATTGGGTGTTACAAGGGGCGTATCGATATATGGTTCAGAGTCTTCTGACTCTAGAAAACGTGATGGAATTTGTGGCGTCTCCCACTCACTCTGTTGCGAATTGGAGGCAAGCCATTGTGATTGTGATTCTGGTTCATAGTCATTGAGATCGAGAAAGCCGCGAGCTCGCATGGGGTTGTTTGTGGGAACTAGTATATTCGGCTCTGTAGCTTCCCGTTCTAGTTTCAATCTTTTGGAACCCGTTCCAGATTTCGGGTTGTTGTAAAAAATATCATCCTCATCCTCTACATCCCTTCTCAGACGCTTAAAGGGAGATGGCCCGGGCTGAATCTGACGAGCACGGAAAGGGCGTACGGGAGGAAGTTTGCTTTCGTATGCGAAATCTTTGACTTTGATTCCAAGACTTGCTAAGGTGTCAGCATGCGCTTGGCTTTGTGGATCGATGTCCAAAGGTACTGTTGATGATGGTTTGGATATTGGCTTGGGAGAGGTTCCTATAGATAAAGAAGGTCTTGCGAGCAACATTGGAGGCGTTGATAACTTGAGATATGTCATTATATTAGAAGGTGCTTGAGGAGAGGTAGATTTCACGCCACTTTACTTGACTTACACGAGGGATGGGAGCAACAATGGGAGAAGGGGCCTTTTGAAGGCAGGCTGGTTGGGAGATGTCCATTTGGGGTAGGACCCTGTTTTGTTGTTGAATGACTCGAAGAACCGTGGAAACAACGAGGCTGCTGTGCTCAACAGCAGCAAAAGAGCGAATGCTGTTCTGCCGGTACTCTATATCTTAGAGCAGCACGAAGAGTCGCTGGACAATGGAGGCTAGAAGCAAAAAAAGTATACTCATGTAAAGATATCCCGGTGAGCAAACAACCAACATCTTACCAAATCACATGTCACGTGCTCATAATTCATCGCCTTTCCCCTCTTTTGTCAAGGCCAAGTCATAAATGTATGTGGATAATGTCATGTCCAGCATAACTTGCTCACAACTCACAACAGAGGGCCAGCCGCCAGCGCTCTCAGGACTATTTCACATTTGCAGCCACCGGGCATGCTCCGCAATGCATGGAAACCTGTAGCAGCTGCTGTAGCTATTGGTGGCCCAACCTACTTGTACTTTAAATCTAGGCCAGAGAATTTCTTGATCCCTATCAAAGTGAGAGGTGCCGACGGAAAGCAAGAAACGACTACTCGGTCGTTCCCTCTTTTGCCAATGAAAACCCTTGTAGCCCGCATGTGGGAAAATGCAACATCCAATGCACATTCCCGTCCGGGAGATCCACTTTGGAGATACACCACCGCGAGTCTGGCATCGAATGACCCCATAGAAGATGCAAATGCCCAACAGATTATTGCACGGGATGATTCTGACCCGTCGGCCCCTGGTGATTACCTCTTCTTTGCCGTTATGGATGGACATGCTGGAAAAGATACATCCCAACTCCTTTCGCGCGTTCTCATCAACGCCGTAGCGCTGGAGCTCTCCAACCTCGTCACAAATCCGCAATCAGAACCTCGTCCAGGGCTTCTTCAAAATCTTAAATCCCTCATCTGGTCTTCGTCTTCCCGGTCTAACCAAATTTCCTTTGATGCCGATCCGGAGCGTGTATCCCGCGCTATCGAGAACGCATTCACAAAGCTCGATAGTGAACTCATCAACGCACCCCTTCAAGTCCTCGTCAATAGTATCGACGCCGAATCACTAAAGAAAAAGGTCATCCCAGATCTTAGTCAACACCCTTTAGCGCTTACGACAATGCTCCCGGCCATCTCAGGTTAGATTGACGCGCTTTAGCTATTTATCTTATTCTCAACTCCCACACATACAGGCAGTTGTGCTTTGATGGCCGTCTTCGATACTGCCCATCGTAACCTCTATGTTGCGTGTACAGGCGACAGCCGTGCCGTTGCTGGTGTGTGGGAAAAGTCTGTGGATGGCAAAGGCCAATGGCGAGTGGAAGTCCTCACAGAAGACCAAACAGGGAGAAACCCAAATGAATTGAAAAGGTGATCTCTAATGTGAATCAAATAAATGTTGTTCCTTATCATACCAGGCTACAGTCGGAGCACCCTAAGGAAGAGGCAGATGATGTAGTACGTGCAGGTCGAATATTAGGTGGCTTAGAACCATCCCGAGCATTTGGCGATGCAAGGTATAAATGGCCCCGTCACATTCAGGAAACGTAAGTCTTCATTTCTCCAGCACGCATGAAAGTTTTTCTTATCTTCTCGCCATAAAGGTTGAGTCAGGCGTTTCTCGTCGGAAATGGTCGGCCATTACGTCCACCCCCAACCCTATTTAAGACGCCCCCATATGTTACTGCGAGACCTGTAGTAACACATCGTAAGCTGGATTTCTCAGAGCATTCGCAAAGCTCTGAGTCTGGTGAGAAGTCCCTTCGGTTCCTCGTTTTGGCTACAGATGGTCTTTGGGATGAGCTGAGGTATGGGTATTTCTATATAGATTTCAATCCACGCTCTACACATCTTCTTCCATTATAGTTCAGAGGAGGTGGTCAGTCTAGTCGGAGGACACTTGGCTGGTCTGCAAGGAAATGTTTCTAAAGCTGATCTACCTGGTCTGGTACCTACGTCGGTAGGGGCATCAGGTGTCGAAGGGAAGGAAAAGCGCCACAGCGACAAGCCCGGTTTATGGGCATTTACAGACGAGAACGTCAGCGTGCATCTGATACGTAATGCCTTTGGTGGTGGGGAAGAGCATCGTTTGCGTCGTACACTTAGCATACCAGCACCTCATTCTAGACGATTTAGGGACGATGTCACTGTCACTGTTGTGTGGTGGGAAGATGGGAAAGAGGATTCTGCACAGGTCACATCTATCAAATCCAAGTTGTAGCTGGATATGGGAACCCAGCCATCCAATTATTATACCTAATTAACTTTACACTGACAACAATGAGTCTACAAAACGCCTAACTACATGTCCTTGTCCATTTGTCAATTATATACCTCTTGGCCTGCCAAGTTTCCCCATAGCGGCATAAGGGTTGAGGGCTGATCCCCGATATCCACTCGAGCGACTTTGTAGGTGACCACCTCTCTTCCGCATATTATTCTTTAGTCCTCCGATGTCACCATCATCATCCCTCTCCTTCCGCTTTTTAGAGTTACTCGATGAATAGAAGCTTGTTGCGGAGACCGGGGAGGATGGGGGATGTGTAGGTGACGACCGTAAAAGAGGTCGTTGCGGTGTAGCCTGTGATGGCGGTGGCTTTGTGCTCTTCTGCACCTCAGGCATTTCGTCCTCGTCTTCGCTCTCGTCTGATGCGTACGCTGCCAAACTCCTGAGTGCAGTCTTCCCATTCGTACTAGTTACAACCTGTATTTTATTTTTGATGAGCATCGCTTGTGGGTCTGCTCCGTTGACCTTTACGTCTTTCGTTTTCGGGCCATCTCGATCCAGTACAGGAGACGGAAGTAACGGACCAATGAAAGGCGCTGGAATTTTCAACCCAGTGTCCTCTTCCTCCTCCTCCTCCTCTTCCTCCCGCTCTTTCCGTTTCTTCATCGATCCAATCAGGCTTTGCGGCTGCGGCACTGATGAGTTGACTGCTGCCTCTAGTCCTTGACCCTTCTTCCGGATGTAAAACAGCATATATGCATTTTTCTTGTGGGGTGGAGAATAGATAGGCGATACCGCTTCATCGTTCATTTCCCACCAGCGTCCATCTTTACTGCGCACAAAGGAATAATAGTGTCCTGAGTTGGGTCCACCGCCGGCATGGCAAATGACACCGTATAGCACGTATGTGGGACCATATTGGCCCTCACTCATGTACGGATGGACCGGCAATTCGTCGTCATAGTGTACAAGATGCCCGATTTTCCTTCCTAGCGGCGAGAAGCGTTTCAGATGCACCGTTAAAACCAGCGGTGCCTCGTGCAACGTAAACTGCTTGTCGGCATTGACATGTTTTTTACACCTAAATTGGTAACCTGCTTGAGCGACTCAAAGTTAACGGGTGTTATAATGCCTACTTCTCGCATTTATACTTGTCTGCGCCTTTAAGATGATCCACAGCAACAAAAAGTTTTAATGCGCTTTTCAACGACTCCGCCCGATGTATATCCACACTAAGGTCCAGAATCCGATCAAACGTGTCGCTATTATATCCACAGTCTCTGCACGTTACACGCGACCGCAACCGGCCACCAAAAATCTTATGCACCCAAGTAGTTTCCGCAATTTTGGGGTCGACTTTTCTGATATGTCGGAGAATACTGAGCCATTCGAAACAGCAGGCACTTCTCAGAACTTACGGTGGATGTCCAACTAGACAAGACTTCTGTAGAGCGTCAATAGCATACCGAAGGAATTCATGCGAGTCTTCCTGCCTGCCTCTGCGTAGGTGTTTGGCGATAGCTATGACACCAGTTAGCCGTATTTCCAAGAATCAATGAGCAAGAGCTCACCCTGTAGGTTTCCGATAATGGCTCCCGGAGAGAAAGCGACGTCTCGAGTATGCGCTCGGACCACAACCTCCCGCATGCTGCACGACATACAGAAACTCTTCGCCTGGCCTATAAAATAAGACGTCAAGAGGTTCCAGTGATGTGAGTGTAGAAGCATTGGCGCACATGAATCCTTCCGATGCCGAATCAGTATGCGAAGTAAAGGTGGGGTGTGAAGCAGACACTGCAGTGCGCTGTTGAGGAAGCATGTGTTCCCGTTGTTGTACAGACCACTGCCGCGGCTACAAGTCTCTGGCCATGTAGGGTCCACGCCACCGTAGTGTAAAGTCACATTTTTGGCATTTGATGAAGAGGCGCTTGTAGGCTTTGTCGGCGAGGTGACGGAGAATTTTGGTGTTCCGGGAAGCTTAGTACAAGAATGAGTATATGTCTACTAGGTAGTACAGAAACTAACACGTACTTCTGGTTTGGAGGCTTTCGGGGAAGCATTTATAGGCTCATACTTACCGGGTGGTACAGCTAACGCGCCTGAGGAAGACCCTTCTACAAACTCGATAGGAGGTGGAAGAAGGCTATTGAAAGCTTCTTTGTCCCGAGCCGGCCGGTATTGCAATGGGGAATCGTCAGAAACATGTGAAGTGGAAAAGATTGGCTGTGAGGGTAGAAGTGGTGATGCGAGCATCATTGTTGATAAACGCGGACCACAATTTTGTAATCGTAAAAAGACGCGCGCAACACGAGGCACTAGTAGGGACAACAAGACGGCAGGATGTCGGGGGAGGGGGGAGGGAGAATTTGGCAAGGAAAAGTGAAATTATCACAGGGTCCTTGTTTGTTGCCAAGGGTCAAAACAAAGGGACAAAGGGACACTGGGGTATCATAGGTGCACTCAAGTTCATACATCTACAACTGAACAAGACTACGCAGTGTTAAGTTATTAAAAAAAAAGTGGGGATATACGCTAAAGGAAATAGTACAGTAACAGTATGTTATATCCTGTATAACTAGAGTATGTAAATTATCCACTCAAACTACGCGTGAGCGTACTCTACGAGATAACTCGTATCCATCGTCCAATTCAGCTTTCCTCTTTAAATTAGGGTTTATCTGGGTATAAGCCATCGACATGTAAGCGGAAACATCCGGAGAGTTATGTCTGGTAACTGAAGGTGGTAAAGAAGCAGTATGCTCGTTGAAAAGTGGCGCGAGGGCTTGTAAGAAATCGGCTTCTGTCGAATGCGGGGAGGGCGCTACTGGATATGGTGAAGGGGCAGCGGAGTCGCTTAGACTTGGCGTCGATGGCGAGCTCGACGCATAAAAGCTGTCGGCGGGTAACAGCTGTGGCACGGTAAAATTCTGGTGCTGTTGGACCTGAGGCAAGCCCAAGAAATCGGGGCGATAGTCTCTTCCTGTATCAGCACCAAGCGACAGGAGCTCCTGAACAGTTTGTACGTATCCCATCTGTCCAACAGGTGCGTAGCTCGGAGAATTCTGCCTGACAATGGGAGGCGCAGGTGAAAGAGAAGTTGTCGGCCTACCACTAAATGCTTCCATGGGATGCAAGTAATTGGGGTCGGGCACGCATGGAGAAGGAGCCCCGGTATGACTTTGACCTCCTAGGAGCGGTGACAACTTGGGGGATTGATACATTTCGGTCGATAGCGGCTGGGGCGTCCAATTTCTAGCCTGCATAATAAATCCCTCTGAAAATCCCTCTGAAAAGGAGGCAGGCGAGCCAACTTGTTCCACGAAGCTCTCAGCCTGCTCCAAATTGTCCAGAGGAATAGTTGATGATGACCCAACGGATGGGGCTAGATATGAGTCCACCGAGAAAGTCATGCCGCCGCCTAGGTCAGTAATTACGCTGTGCTCGTCTCGCCTCGATGACAAACCCTGGCCAGCGGATCGTTTGGAAGGAGCATCGATAACAGCAAATCTGTCCAAGTCCTCTGGCTTGGGTGATATTCCGTGCTTTGTTTTCAGGTGGTCTTTAAAAGACGAGCGACGCTTGTTTCTAAACCGTGACCTAAGCGATTGAACTGGTTTCAGATAATGCAACTCACCTTGCTTTACAGCCGGAGTATGTACATTTGTAGTACACCCATTGCTCTTGATGGACCTCTTTGCGATGGCGAGCGCACGAAGACGGGTCGCCGAAATTAGACTTGCAGTCTCCAAATTTGCACGGGAATGGCTTTTCCCCAGTACTTTGAATTACACATATTAGCGATGTCATTGCTCCAGAAAAAAAAAAAAAGAAAAAAAGACCAACTGAGTGTTGCTATGAGTCTTCAGCCCCGATCGCTGCGTGAAGCGCTTATTACATATCTTGCAGTGGTGCCGCCTAGGAGGATGAGGCGTATCGTCATAGTTGTCACTCTCCACCGTATGAGTTTCAGGATGCTGATCGCTAGCAAGCTGTCTTTCACGGGCTCTAAATTCGTACTGTGTACTACATCAGTGATCCCATACATACGAAGCGGGGGCGAGGGTACTCACCATGTTCGTATTCCCTCGTTGTATTTTGGGAGGGGATAAAACTGGTAAACTAATATTAAGTATTAATACAACCGCTGCCCTGCAACGTCGTTAAAAAAGAGCGTGAGGAAATGCAAGAAAGGGAAGGGAGGATAGGAGCCCTCAGACCGGAGGCAGGCGCTTAACTTCCAAATCCCCTTTTTAAAAAGAACCGGGGGAGTTCCGCACCAGACAAGACAGGCATGGTGACGACAAAAAAAAATTGCGGAATGAGCTTATTGTCTGGCCAGTATCAGAGTACATAGACGATGCTGCCAGGAGATAGGTGCCTTATTCCGACGTGTACCCAAAAAATGAATCGGTAAATCTTTTTTAGGCAGCCAGAATTTACAAATATCTCACTCCGATATTACAGGCCGTTTTTCTGACAATAGGAATCAGTACCGATCTTGTTAATATTACGACCCACGTGGGCTTTGCTTGTTTCGTCACGCTAATACTTATATGGATACATTGTAAAGCTCGGGAAACAACTCACCAGTTGGGGGATATGTGCTTGCAGTGTGCTTGCGCTTGTACTGCATAAGGACTAGAGTTAGATACTTGGTAAGATTTGCCTAGATGATATAATGTAACTTCGGATATGATCTCGAAACAAGTTGATAGTGACTGGAGGACTTTGTGTACTACTTGCCTAGACTCTGACGGGGGGAAAATTAACTCGCGTGCACCACTTGAGTGTACTAACCTCAGTGCCACCTTTAATGGATCTCCTCAATGTTGCAAGCGGAACCCAGCACTGCGAAACAATTATCGGGCTGCATACTCATCGCACATCTCAGAGGGGCAAAATGAAGAGCCATGTCACTCGATATCAAAGGCAAAATTTGGTCGTGTCTCACAATGTGAGTACTGTAACCAAGAGCAAACTAACCCAGCCTTGGCATGGTATCACCACGTCCAAGCTTATATAGTCGGACAACCCCTGTCTTTGATGATATCATACCCCATGACCTAGTCCGGGCCCATCAATTCTCCTAGTGATACTGTCGCTTAACCAAGGTGCGATCGCCCAAAGATCTACCCAAGTGAAAGATGAATACTGGGTACGCCCTGGGCCAGCGACAAGATGTGAATCTTGTAGTGGAGGCCGGTCATCCGATGACTCGTGAGTGCGTGGTCCGACGAGTTGAGTGACAATCCTGTAAATTAAAGTTACAGCTTCGAGTTTACGTTAGTGGAATAAAAGAGCTTTGTATACTTACATAAGAGGACCTACCCATTTAAGGCCTTCTTCTTCTACATCCCCTTCGCCCAACCAACGTCTATCACCACCCCCTGGGGTGTAATACGGGTAGTTGGAGTGGGAGGGGGAAGGGAGTGGTTGGGTGAGGCGAGTGTACGTTTCCGAGGATGAAACCGAAGCTGGTTAAACGAGATGGCCATGCGAATTGAGAAGAGATGGTATTGACGAGATGAACAAACCATAATGAGGTGACCCGTGATCCGGTATAGGATAAATGCCATAATCTTCTATGAGGGGATTCATACTCGAGGCGGATTGTCGCAGGGATCCTTCATTTAGGCAGCCGGGCCCAACGCCGGGGGGGTGCAAGAAGACGTGAGCGTTGATATTGAGGGTCAGTCGACTCCGAGGACGATTGAGGGTGCCGAATGCAAGGACACGGACATCAGCAAATTCTACAACCAGCTGATGGGCAAGAGTAAGGCGTCAGTTTATTGTGATATTGAAGGGCGAACTCTAATCCTGGTCTCGAGATGGGATAAATTGTTCTGAAGCCTTGGTCAATGATGAGGAGATGGGTAAGGTCGTGATTAAAATGGGTTTTGACAAACTTTATTTGATGGAAAAGAGCTAGAGGGTTGAAATTGCGGGACGTGATTTCGAGTTGATTTGCAGAACCATTGCGGTTGAGGGTGATATATCTATTTGTTGAATTTGAGGGGGGGAGGGGAAGGGGGAAAGAAAACGAACGAGGGCTGACTTTGTCCATGATTCATCGGCTGTGCAAGATGTTTCCTTGCGATGCTGAATACGGTGCAATATTCTGGTAGGGGTCTATTAAACGAGAGAGAGAGGGAGATGTGAGCAAAGCTGACTTGATGAACGTCTTTTTCCAAGTATCGTCTCTCTTCCACTTTGTCCATCCTGGAAGGAAGCGACGGTGGAAGGCTTCTTCCCATTGATCGGAGGCAAGATTTGGGAGAGTTGTGTCATAGAGAATGAAAGATGGGGAAGCCAGAGACAAAATTTCGATCCAGTTTCGTTGAGGAAATATAGGGCGGACGCCAATGTTCCTCAAGACATGTTGGTAGTTGTGAGAGTGAAGGGTACGTAGGACAGGTCGACGCCAAGGGTTGAGTGAGAAGTCGGATGCGATGTCACGGAGGCGCTTTGATACGGTGGAGATGTTGATGAGAGAAGGAATATCGAGTTCGCTGAGGATGGATACGATGAGTTCGACAGGGAGGAATACAAAGATCATAACAAATGATTAGTAATTAAATTGATTTCCCACCTTTCTGCGCCACGAAAGTAATAAATAAATAAATAAATAAATAATTCGATCACTGGGTTCTATTTTTAGCCACAACCTTCTATTATTATTATCTGTGCTTCGGCTTCCTGTAGAACGGGTAAGCGTAAATTCGACCTTTCTTTTTTACATATTATACATCTCATCCTACCTTCATCCCTCATGGCTCCCCCCCTTGCAGGTCTCTCCAAGAAATCCCCGACCCCAACCCCCGCCCGCTCACCTTCCTCTGCTTTTTCCTTTCCCTCAAGCTCGCCTTCCTCCCAAAAATTATACCGAGAAAGCTGGGTTAGCTCAAAAGTCTCGAGGCATTTCGTAAAAACTTCTTCCTTAAATTTTCTTTTTTTTTTCTACCTAGACTGGATCGGAGGGCCCATATTCTTTCGACGGCTCGAGGATAAGCTCCATCAACTCCAAGGTGTGCTTTACGTCCCTTTTTTTTTTTTAAAAAAAATCCTTCTTTTTAAAAAAGCCTGTTTGCTTATGTGTCGTGTCCTAGTTCTCCCTCGGACCTGACCCTCGTCTTTGGGGCTCTAACCTCTCCCCCGACATTATAGAGCCAGACGACGAATTGCACAATCCTCGCCTTGCTGAAGGAAAAACTTTCGACCGCCATGATTTATCATTCTCTCGCAGAGGTGCTGCCAATCTAGGTTGCTTATCTCTCCTTGTTGTAGGATTCCTATTACTCTTGTGAGTCACTCGACTATACCTTTGCCTTCAATTATACCCACCCACCCCCCTCTCTAGTATCGGCTACCCTGTCATTTCTTACACCCGTAGGAACAGGAATTCACTCTTCCCTTTCAACTTGGGTGGAGCGAATGGCACAGGACAGGTATTCCCCTCTTTAAAATCAGACGAGGGGACTACAAATGCTAATATATAGGTACCTTCAATTGGAAATTTCGGGCTAATTGACCACGATACGCCCGAAGAGGCCCACTTCCGATATTCTCGTAGAGACGGCTCCAAGTGGCAGCTCGTCTTTTCCGACGAGTTTAACACGGATGGGAGGACTTTTTACCCAGGTGACGATCCCTACTGGGAAGCGGCCGACCTCCACTACTGGGTAATTTATTATAATCTCAGATATATTTAACACGCTCTGGATGTCTGCTTCAGGCTACCAATAATCTCGAGTGGTACGATCCTGCGGCAGTCACCACCGAAAATGGGTCCCTCGTAATCACTTTTTCCGAGAAGCTGACACACGGGCTGAACTACGAGGGAGGTACGCTTTCAACCTCTCACCTCGTATTTTGTCCTGTCATCTTGCTCATTTTCTCCGTTCAAGGCCTTATCGCCACATGGTAAAAAAAAATCGTTACTCAAGATCTTTCCCCTCCTAGCCTAACTAGCCACCCCCCAGGAACAAATTCTGCTTTACGGGAGGCTTGATCGAGACATCAATTCAGCTTCCCGGGGTTAACAACGTCGTGGGTATGTGGCCTGCAGTCTGGACAATGGGAAACCTCGGCCGAGCGGGTTACGGAGCATCCCTGGAAGGAATGGTACGCTTTTGTTCTTTAGTCCCCTAGTTCTTTGCCTGAACGCTTTGTCATTTATAAAGTGGCCCTATACATATGATTCTTGTGACGTCGGCACGGCACCTAATCAGACAAAGAATGGAGTGCCGATCGCAGCCACTATTGATGGAGATCCGAGCTACGGAGATGCACTTTCGTGGCTACCCGGCCAGAGGCTGTCGAGATGTACATGCCCCGACGACCCTACTCATCCAGGTCCCAAGCATGTCGATGGGACATTTGTTGGACGTGCCGCACCAGAGATAGACGTCATAGAAGCCCAAGTATGCATATGTTCATCATCATTCCAATTACGCCCCCTATCAAACTTTTTTTTTTCCAAGGTCACAGGAAAACCTCTTAGAGGTCAGGTGTCTCAATCAGCACAATTTGCGGTTGGTACCTCGTTTGACACCCGTCACCCCCCATGTTGAAAACTGGTTCTAACAGCCATTCAATCGCGCGTGGATCTGGCAGAATACTACAGACAATGAGATCATTACCAATCCGGCGATATCCAGGCAAAATGATTTTGTCGGCAGCGCCACACAGCAGGCTACTTCCGTAGTCACGGATACAAATCAGTTATGTTACGAGTTTGGCACAGGCTGCTACTCTGTATATGGGTTTGAGGTACGCACCTGGAGAACGTTCAAAATAATGTATATCAATACACATCTGACGATATAATTTCAGTATAAACCAGGTTACGATGATGCTGTAAGTTCTTGTTGGATTTTATCATTTTCGTTGTGCTTTAGTTCCTTCTGGGCAGTACATCTCTTGGATTTCTGATAATGTAACATCTTGGACGCTGAACGCACCTGGTATCGGCCCCGATCCCATGGTCGAGATTTCTGCCAGAGCGATACCTCAGGAGCCCATGGTCTGTTGTTTGATCCCACTTTGTCTTCTCTCTCGCTCATACTTCCCTTCTTACGCCAGTACCTAATCGTCAATCTCGGCATGTCCAGAAATTTCGGCCAGATCGATTTCGAACATTTACCTTTTCCTAATCGTCTCAGAGTAGACTATATACGTGTATATCAGTCTCCTAGCTCTATCAACATCGGATGCAATCCGCCCAATTTCCCGACGGAGGCTTATATTAACAGGTATACCCCTTTCACCACAATCTGAGCAGTTAAGCGCGGTGGTTTATTTTGTTTGGGCCTAGGTATATCGAAGCGTACACTAACCCGAACTTGACCACCTGGCGAGGCGATTTCGGTCATCCTTTCCCCAAGAACTCTTTTATAGAATCATGTTGATTGGTCAATTACCTTCTTGGAGCCTCCTGAACTTCTCTTGGATTGTACCTTCGGCTTTGACATTTGCTTTGCTACATATAAATAGCCCACTTGCGTGGGGAGATAACAGACTATATATATACCCTCTACATTCACATACACAATACTTACTACTTCTGAACTCACAATAGACTTCATCCATGTTGCTCCGCGAATCGAACACGCTAAACTATAAAGGTATATAATGATTCGGCTAACACAAGACTCCCGGCTGTACATGCTATACAGATACAAAACTAAATCAGAAACAATCCCGCTATATCGGTTGAATCCATCCCCTTTTCTCTGCATACGCCACGATTTCACCAGCGCATACTGGGCCTACCGACGGGGTGGGTAGGGGCGGGGACACCTTTCTTCTTTTCTTGACACTAGACTTCTTTTTTGGGTGTATGAAAGAACTAAGACAATCACGAAGCCAGCTTTCGATCTCGACTAGACAGTCATAACAATCCTTCTCTGTGTATGCTGGTGTGTCGCGAGTTACAGAAGGTTGCGAAGTTGGTGATTTGAGGCGTTTAGATTTGAGGAGTTTCAGAGCTAGATAGTGGAGCCACTGAAGCCAGTATGTGAAACGTGAGCAGGCTTGACTTGGTGTATATGCTTACCATAACATTAGTGAGGGGCTTGAATTCCTCCCATCGGTCGCCATTGTGTTCCCTCATCATGCGGTATATGTCGAATTGGTAGTCTCCTTCGCCATTGGTTGAAAGTATTTAGCTTGTGAGACATGCATAAGATGTTTTGCATCACCTTCACCTGCAAACACCTCATTTTCAAAAACTGTCCAGTGTATCATTTCGCCCCCACTTCCATCTCCTGCGTCCATCCTTGACAAACCCAGATCAATCAGTGTCGCACGAACGCCGTGAGTCGGGTCATCCATGGGGACACCAGACTTTTTGGCTTTCGACTTTGAGTTTTGATTCCGTGCTTGTAACGGAAGCGTCTCGGGCATGGGTAGATCCTTGATTAATATTTGACTGAGGTGGAGGTCACGATGCTATATGGGGCTCATTTATGAGCGCCAGTAAGCATCGTCGGTTAAAAAATACCTCGAACGAGACCAGCTGCTCTGCATGAGCTAGAGATTTAGCAACTTGCCAGAAGATGCTGCATGCTTGTCTCCAACCCATTTTACTGGCGTTGACAAATTTATACGTGTCCAAATCAGGACCGCCGTTTGGCAGCACAATAATTGCGTAAAGCTGGGACAAACGGAACTTGTCTGAAGGCCATCAGGTGCTGGACACTAAGCATATGCATATGGTTGAATTACCTGGCCGTATACCTTCCGAGCCTTTCGTCGCAGCGTATACGTCCCAGAGGCGTAACAAAACCTCTGGATATTTGCCTTTCACGACATATGCTTTGAGAAGTTTCACAAATCCACTGCAAATCTCGCCCATTGCATGTGTTACTATAATTTCTTTCATCACGTCCCTTGCATCACTTTGGGACGGCCCGTCGTCGTTCAAGCTTTCGTAATCCCATGGTTGCATATTGCCACTATTCTCGTCTCTCAATGGGATGACCTTCAGCACTACATCCCCGATCCCAAAAACCTCTGAATAGCTTGCCTCGCCAATCTTACTGAACTGTGAATCAAGGAGTTGATGATCTTCCAGCCCGACAATAGGGTCAAATGGGAAGGTGTCAATGAATGAAGAGAATTCAATAGGCCCACAAGCTGATTGACCACATTCAGCCAGCAGCCGCCTAAGGTATTCAGGGTGTGCGACTTCGCGATGCGATAATTCACTTAATTGTGAAGAAGCGACAATATTCAGGGCCTCTATTTCCAGGGATAGGTCCAAGTCTGTCGACGCCGATGGGGAAAGTAACGAAGGCTGGTCCAAGCGGTTACCACTAGTGCGAATTCGTATCGGAGTAAGCTGACGAGGTCGTGGAGCGGGAGAAGGGTAATAATGAACAGGGGTGACGGGAATGGATGAGGGCAAACGACACTCGTAGACGAGCGAAGGTAGGATTGGTCCTGGTGGGGTGAATAGTTTGTTTTGTATAGGAGAGGTAGAGGATATTTCGGAGGCGGGGATCTCTGAAAGCGGGATCTCTACTTTAGTATGGGATGTTCTGAGTGTATATGGAGTATTATTTGATATATTGTTTTGGTCCGTTTCAATGTCTTCTGAACCCGAATCATCAGAGTATATGGTAAGTGCTGAACGTATGCCTGGTCGTCTTCGCTGTTTCAACGGCTTCACGTCGTCTTCTTCGCTGTCCGTCCGGCCTGGGGAACGAGCGGTGGACCTTTTATGAAGGGAAGCCTGTACTGGTTGCCTTGAGGTGACACGGCTCTTAGGGTTCGGTTGTATGTCCGTTCTCGACACCCTTCTCTCCTGCTTGATAGTCGCTCCATCCTTGTCTAAGACGATAATATCGACATCGACGAAAGGCGAAAATGGTTTGCTCAATTTTGAGCAAACTTTTTTCGGTCCCAAAGCTTTGGATTGTGCCGGCCTTCCAGGAGCTACGGGAGATCCTAGAGCATTGAGACTAAAAAGGGCGAGTGGAGTGCGGGAGGGAGTTATTCCATCGGCTGTCTTTAACGAGACGCCTCGTTTCCTAGCCGGAGTCTCGGAATCTAGGATCTGAGCCAGTCGAGAAGATTTAGCGTTCGGAGATGGATAATGTGAGGGCGGAACTGGAGAGTTGATCTTCTTCTTTCTATGAATGCGTACAACTTTGGGAGAGGGAGTTCTGGGCTTTAGATGAACGGGGTGTTCGCGTTTCCTCATTTTAGAGGCTAAAGGTGCTTTGGTTGAAGGTTGCTCATCATCAAAGATACTACAGAATTTCCGGTTTTCGGAGACGTCGACCACGCGCTGGGTACGTTTTCCATACGAGTAGATCTTTTTCGTCCTAGTTCCAAGCATGAAGGCGGCCACGACGGCAGAGAGTAAAGTAATCGCCAATATGTGGCTATTTACAAGGAATGGTATCGTAGTAATGTGATGGACAGCGAGTAGGCCACGAATTGAAGCCAGTTGAGGTGGAAGGCCGAAGGCGCGTGTTCAACAACAACGCGTTTTGATCATGTGACACCATCGCCTCTGTCCATGGCTCTCCCTGACAATCTACGCGTATCAATGACACCATCAGAGCTCGAGCTCATTTCGTCCCAGCAGTGCATAGAAATAGTCCCGTTAATTTCTATGGAGAAGACTGCCTTCATCTCGGTACTTCTCTTCCTTGCACCCCATCGTTCGTCGAGCTCAGGGTCCTCAGGGAGCATATGGGCCGCTTCGGCCTCCCAACAAAGCGACGGTGCCTATATGGATGGCTTTGAACTTGAAGCTCAAGAAAAAATGTCACATCATCGCACCATCGTGGCTTAACGTTGGTAAGCTTGTGAATCCCCTTTGTCAAGCTGGTTCCTCTGTCAACCATTCCATCCCAAGATTTTCTCCAGGACAGGCTAAATCGTGAAACATCAGAACCCGGGTTTAGTGATCTCCCGTTTCGTTTCACGGAAATCTCAAAAGTTCTTCTCGATGTGTATGTAATGTTCAAATGGTCCTCTGCAGACTGCAGCTGACGCCAACCCAAAGTGCATCGGACGACCTCGAAAACTCTGATAAAATACGATCGCTTCTCAAAGATCTACGTGAAGCTAGGCAAGCGAAAAGTAGAGACGGTCTCAAAACTCTAGACCATAGTGAACTCAGCGTATGCTAGCTTTTATTGTCGTCGAGAAGCGCGTTCAGCTTATACATACTAACAGCTTCCAAATCTTTGTTCCATGGAAATAAACGAGATCCGTCCTTTCTTCGTTCAATCCATGCATCTTCTGACCCAGCTAGTACGGGAACCCTCAACGACATGATCGCAGTAGTTTTGTAGCACCAAATATCCACCAATGATATCACAATAATCAAGATGTATGTATGTATTTATAACAGATAGTAGCCCTAGGTCTAGCATTGTCTTGTACTGCATCTGTTACGGGCAAATGAACAAGTTCAACGTCATTGAGCTGCTTCGAGTTTCTTGAGCAAGACGGAAATCTGCTCTTTCAACCCCTGAATCTCCTTAACAATCGAAGCTTCACTTGACTGCATGTTGTTAGTATGGCAATAATCTTGAGTGCTGTTTTACTGACCTGCTGAGTGTTGGGAAACACTTTAACTAGCTCCTCAAATGGCACCTTGCTGATTATCCCATTGGGCTCATCGACATCTGGGTTGCGAGTCTCCGCATAATCATCGGCACCTTGATTGTCACCACTAAGCCATTCTCTCACCCACGTGGACTTTGTTTGATCAGATATCGCTTCGAAGAGGGCAATCGACGCTAGAGGGATAAAAAATACTATGGTCATGACATAACGATTAAGCTGCAAATTATGCAATCATGAGCCTAAAAAATGCCAATGAGAAAGCGCAATAACCTGGGCGTATGTTTTGGAATTGAGTCGGAAACTCTGGAATAATCTAGAATGGGGTGAACAACAAACACAGATTGATGCCAAATAAATCGTACTCGAATGGAGCGATAAAAAAAAGCTCAATGAGGTTGAATGGTGCGGGGTAAACGAACGAGTCTGGAGCTCTGATCATGCCAATGGTTTTGCTGGCAAAGAAAGCCAGATACTGGGCTTCAGCGTCATCAACCACCTAGTGCAGCGAGATCAGCTAACAAATCTGAGCAGGGTAATAAAAAAGGCCGAACGTCTGAGTAGGCGGATGAAAAGAGAGAAATTAGGACGTTGAGTAATACTATCGCGGTCGCGGCACTCCATCTGTAGAGGTGTTAGGCGTGCTCAATGTCAGACTAAATTAACCTTACAGGTAGTATAATATAAGACTGGGTGACCTGAAATTTATTTCTATTAGAAGCGAGAAACGACTGGAAGGCCACTTTAATACCCTCCGGAGTACTTCCCAAAATCGGGTGATCTGTGTTCTTATAAACATAGTTCGATAAGGCAACGAACGGGCTTACTGTAGCAAGGATTGCACAAGTAGATGGAAAACCTGTTGAGGATGTTTATCAATGTATGAGACATGCTAGGATAAACATGCTCACCACGGAAGGTGGCTCAGTTGAGCCATCTGCAGCGTCCAACGCAAATAACCCTTGTGCAAACCCGATCGCAAGCACGGATAAAAGCTTTCGGGTTGTTAAGATAAAGGAATTTGGGAAGGGAGCGACAGACCGCAAAGAATATGCTAGATTCCTTCAACATCCGAGCCACGCATATTTGCATAGTTCCAATGTACCTTTGGGCCGTTTTTATTTATTTGATTTGTGTTCAAAACGTTGGAATTACCCACTTGTAGCCGTCAAAAACCGTGATAATTTCTGCAAGAAAAAACATAAGTGACAAATGTTTGAGTCAACTCAATACTACTCACTCATCCTAGAAGTCAGCGATAATTAGCCAAAGTCAAGATGTGTGGCTGGACATACCATATGAGTGGAGATACAAAACTCAAGACTTGGAAGCTCTTCAGTTGCAACGACGCACTGTTGTCTCCATGAGCAGTCAGACCGATGACTCGTAGGATGAAAGCCGTGACAAGTAGAGCGTCTGTGATGAAAGCGACAACATTCCAAAACGTAAATGCCCTCCAAGTTGCAATCCGCAGAAGTGAGTAAAACTGAAGGAAAATTAGCATAGCGATAAGCTAATCATTTGAACACCCTGCCTTATGGACGTCTCGTACAAAAATCAACACTTTTAGTAAAATAGCAGACTCAACAAAACTCACCTTCACAAGCAAAGGCGCAAGCCATAACATAGAGAATGACTTCCCACTCATCGAACAATGAATTATTATTGCCCAATCGTTCAAGGGGTTGACGAACTTGGTAGAG
>CEMU01569317.1:108624-140202 GCA_900068965.1 Calocybe gambosa
TCAGCGCTCAGAAACGACGACCATGCCTCAAAGATCGTACGTCGCGAAAAAAAACAATTTGCAGCTATTTCTGCTATAATCAAGTTACAGGTTCCGTATTGTTGTTCTTCCTGGAGACGGCATCGGTATGTTTCCGAGAAAGGTAGATTCTCCTAGCCTAAAATAAATGCTCAGGCCCCGAGGTTGTTGGCCAAGCAGTACGAGTATTACAAGCCATCTCGGATGCATCTTCAGATTTCGAACTAAAACTTGAATCTCATGATTTCGGCGGCTGCGCGATCGAGGCTCATGGAGAGCCACTACCTCCATCAACACTGCGCGCCTGTAAGGAAGCCGACGCGATCCTAATGGGCAAATATACTCCTCGTTATCAAAGACCGTAATCTGACATTCGATAGGATCGATCGGTGGCCCCAAATGGGGTGTCGACGCCAAAATTCGCCCCGAACCTGGCCTTCTCGCTCTTCGTAAAGCGCTCGGTCTTTATGCAAATATCCGCCCCGCAAATCTCGCATCGGATTCCCTACTCGATTACTCCCCTCTGCGTCCTGAAATCGCCAAAGGTGTAAATATTATCGTTGTAAGAGAGCTCATCGGTGGTCTATATTTTGGCACTCGCAAGGAGCAAGGTGTCGCTCCCGATGAGGACGTAGCTTGGGATACTATGATATATAGCGTTGAGGAGGTGCAAAGGATCACTCGAGTTGCTGCTCAAATTGCGGTGGCGTCAAATCCGCCCCTCGAAATCCACTCGGTGGACAAAGCAAATGTCCTTGCGAGTTCACGCTTGTGGCGGAAGGTAGTGACAGAGACCTTACAAGAGGAGTATCCGCAAATAAAACTGCATCATCAACTCGTTGACTCGGCGGCTATGTTCATTACGGCAAATCCTAGGAAACTCAACGGCATTGTGCTGACCGAAAATCTGTTTGGAGACATGTGGGTTTAAACTACATCAGCTTGACTACACCATTTTCCTGATTTGATATCAGTCTTTCAGACCAGACGAGCGTAATTCCTGGATCCCTAGGCTTACTCCCGTCTGCGTCCCTAGCGGGTGCCCCTTCCGTCCCCTCCTCCGACTCCAAACCTACTTTAGGCATATATGAGCCAATTCACGGCTCTGCACCAGATATCGCAGGACAAGGCATAGCCAACCCTATTGGCACTATCCTTAGCGCTTCTATGCTCCTAAGGTATTCTTTAGGATTAGAAAGGCCAGCAAAGGCCATCGATGATGCCATTCGAAAGGTTCTTGACGCTCCAGAACTAGGAGGGATCGGACTTAGACCCAAGGACCTTGGTGGAAACATTGGAACTAAAGAACTGGGCGATCGTATTGTCGAGACTCTTCAAAGTTTGTTGAGTAGTCAATAGTTGAGTTGTAGGCTAGAAGACTAGAAGGGCTTCCTATTTGGATACTAAACATAAGACATCTACTTGCCTTTTATCACTATTTGATCCAGCAACTTGGGTGTGGACATTGTTAGCATAGCCGTTACGCCACAAACCTAAGATTTACATTTTCCAGTTGATCATTCATTTGCGTTGACAGCTACCACCAACGACTGTGACAACACATATTTTGGCAATGCCTACCGGAGATATCAATAAATCATGTACTGCTCATCAACCTGTCGCTCTTGAGATCAGGTTCAGAAACACGTACGAATTGACAATCAGTGCAATAATGCGGTTCTATGTATTTTTTTAAACTAAAACATTCCTCAGATTGTCCAAGCTAAACTCTGTAAAGCTATTTGGGTTTTGGGTTTAAACACTACGCTTTTCGAGGTCCTATTTCGCCAATACAATGCAAGTTCTTGAAGGAATGTATACCTGGCCACCCATCAACAATAAGAATAACGATGTCGTATTTCTGCATACCTGTAACCAATTTTTCCTATTGTTCCATTCCGAAGGAGTCGTGAAGAAGTTGACATCAGGTGTAACATTTTCGAACCCTCCGAATTGTTTTTCGTCACTGCTTAATATGATATGATATTGTCCAGGCTCCTCAACGCCAACTCTGTAATCGGTGTAGCTTTTCGTCGGATGGAAGTTGAATATGAACAGTAGTCCGGCGCGTTCATAAACAATGACCTTATCACTCTCGTGCTTGAGAGAGACGTAGGCCTGAGAAGTATAAGTGAGTCAGATTCTAGAGAAATCGGTGTACCTAAATGATTACCTGAGGTGCTTCTAGCCAGCCGTGTTTTCCTGCAAGCTGATTCATGACGCGGTCAAAGTTATTAAGGTATTTGTAGCGAAGGATATCGTCATCCAAAACGTTCCATTGGCGGCGCGCATAATGGAATGAGTTATTGTTTCCCGCTCTTGGAAAGTCAAGCCACTGGTTTATAAAAGTCAGAAGTCATCGGGGGGAATACGGCTAAGGCGTACCTCTGGATGACCGAACTCATTTCCTTCAAAATTAAGGTAGCCTTCTCCACCCACGGAGTGCGTCAACAGACTGGTTATACAGGTTGGTTAACATTTCAACGGGTACAAGTACTGTGGTCTAGCACCGAATCATTTTGTGAAGGGCAAGTCCTCGGGAAATAACCGGAGTCATTTCAGTAAGGTCGGACATATTGGTGTCTGGCATGAGAGGGACAAGCAGGGCTAGTGAGGGTAATCCTAGCGAATCATGGCAAATTGACATACACATCTCCTTATCCATAAGCCAGAATGCGAGTGTTTTATCACCCACCAACGCCTGATCATGACTTTCGCAGTATGCTATACTCTTTTCTCCGTGTCGCCTATTGGTTAAGGTGAATACAACGTTACCTAGGTTCCACTCATCGTCAGCTTTGTGCTTGAGCATCTTTATCCACATGTCGGGAATGGCCATGGACAGCCGGTAGTCAAACCCTACACCCCCCTTGTGTACAGACACACCTAAGAGGGGCATCCCGGAGACATCCTCGGCCACAGTGATGGCACTCGGGTATAGCTCATGAATAGCATCGTTCGCCTCGAATAGAAATAGGTTGTGTTCATCGCAGATATAATGAACAGCTTACCAGCATGAGGTAAACGATTGCTTCGAGGTCGGCTGTCTCCCCAAAATATTCGTGATACCCGCCAGAAAATCCAGTCCCAATACCGTGGTGTTTGTACATCATGCTTGTTACACCGTCGAACCTAAAGCCATCGAACTGGTATTCCTCCATATAGAATCTCAGGTTGCTCAGTAAGAACCTCAAAACTTCGTGCTGGCCATAGTTGAAAAGACGACTATCCCAAAGCTCATGTCGCCCCTTCACTCCTTCATGGAAATATAGATGATCTGTTCCATCGAATTGATTAAGTCCGTCGAGAACATTTTTGCAGGCGTGAGAGTGAACGATGTCAAGAAGCACAGTGATACCCATGCCGTGAGCTGTGTCGACAAGTTCCTTCAGGTCTTCAGGGTTGCCGTAGCGAGAGCTTGCAGCAAAGAAGCTTGTCACTTGGTAGCCGAACGCTACGTGAGAGTAGTAATTAGACAGTGGTTTGAAGATTACAGAAGAGTACATGCAAGCATAATACGGGTGTTCCATGATCGCCATCAGTTGAACAACGTTGTAGCCTAGATCTTTAATGCGAGGCAAAACGTTGCGCGTAAATTCCTGATAAGTGCCCACTCTGCCTTCTGAAGTCGAGATACCGACGTGTGCTTCGTAAATTCTCACATTTGTGGCCTTTGGCGGTCTGGGGTGTCTAAACTTGTACCTAGTTTGCTCGGGCGGATTCCAGAAACGCGCGTCGTATACAGGAGAAACGGATAGGTCTTGTGTAACGCGTCTGATCCAAGCTGGGAGACGTTCGATACGCTCTCCAGATGGAATAATCATGGAAATCTAGCTTGCAGCACGTATTTAGTTACACGCAAGGACAAGACGCTGCACTGACCTTGATTTTGGAATCGTGAGGGATAGCGCAGACGCCGGGAGAAACAGGCGGAACGGTGATTTCCCAAACGCCATAATTGTTTTTCTTCATAGGATGCGAAGTCCTGTTCCACTGGTCTGATATACAGACGTTTAAAGATAAGATAAAAAGGAATATGACGGAACTTACTAAATTCGCCAATCAGGCAGGCTTCGGTTGCATTAGGAGCCCATTCTCTGTAAACAACTTGACCGTCTTTCAAAACGTTCAAGCCAAATTGAAGATAGCCTTTTGTAAAACCTTCGTAGCCGCCTTCATACTGGTCAATTGTATCCTTCCACTTCCTGTACAAGTCATGACGATGAACTATAGCAGGGACGTTAGGCTCTAAGTATGGGTCGAGCTGGGTGATTGTCTTGGGGTCTAAAGAGTGTATGCTCATGGTGGCGGGAGCAAGAGATGATACTAAGGTAGGGGATCAATTCTCGTAGATACTTAGGTATGATGTAATAGCACGTGTTATTAAATCAACATATTAATAAAAACAGTATATGCACAATGTCAGGAGCTGGATGTATTGGGTAACGTCGGCCTAGGAGATGAGGGTAAAAATGATCGCCTATTGTTTCAGAGATCAGTGACCGCAGTCGTGGAGGTAATAAGTGGTTGCATACCGATTCAATACCAGTTCTTTCAAGGCTCTGATCTCTCTCCTAAATTCATCTTCTGCTAGGCCCAAGGAGTTTCCTGTGCTGAAGGAACCCGTAATGCTATGCTGCGAACGGTAAGGCATATAAACTTGGGTGCTTATGTACCCTGTAAATTCTGATAGAGCTTGCAGCGTCCGCTGACGAGCGTTAGTACGAAGTGTCGAGACTTTTGGAAGGGACTTCGATAGCTTAGTCAAGGATTTAAGAACTGGGGGAGAATCTACTGGGGTAGGCGGAGTGTAGGTCCAGCGTACAGTCTTTTGGTCATTCTCCACGTCTGGTGTTCCGGTAAATAAAGGACAGCCTGATAGCGTCTCCCATAGTGTTCCCTGTGTGGGTAGATCAACATCTCGTCTGATGCTCGTTAATTAGTCAACGCCCTCACCTCGTAATTTAGACCTTCTTCTGTTACTAACCATGGAATTTGACCCTCTAGACACCGAAGAAGTTCTTCCGCGGTTGGACCAGACAAGGCTCCGTCCGTTGTCTTATTATAGCCTACAATGCCGCAGCGTAGTAGCGTTATAGGAGGCATGCTATCTGCGTTTATTGTGCTTTGGCCGACTTCATTCAATATATCAGCAACTGTAAGACACGTAGAAAAACTTGGGGGTTCTTTGAATGGGTCTGGACTAGGGAGGACTGTATGACATTCTGTTTTTGATTGTTTTAGGCCTGCCAATGATTCGTTGAGCCTTCGTAAAAGAGAAAGATGATGCGATGTAATAGAGTGCCTGGCAGTGGAAGTTCGCACGATTCGCGGTAGAAGCAAGCGCTATTTCTTATTATTTAGCATGGAAACGGTGATACTAGGGAATGTACGAACAGAATATAGCAATATCAAAATTGCAGATCCCCCTGTTAACCAAGCGAAAAGGCGAGTGAGTCCCAATAAAAGGGTAGGAAGATTTGAAGGTGGTGGTTGAGGATAAGCCCGTGGAGGGATCGTAGGTCGTTGGAGGGGCTATACCGGGTTAGCAGAGCGCCCAATGACAGCACAGTTTATCACTCGCCGGCTCATGCAGGAGTCCTTCTACCTCTGGATCGCTCAGACCTTTTTCCGAAAGAAATCGTCTTTTTGCACCATTATCCTGATGTACAATTTGTGGCGAGTTTAAAAAGTTCCGAGCCCGAGATAAAAGCTCTGCTCTATCCGTTGAAGTTTCTGGAGGTTGAGACTGAACGTCAAGCTCAGGACTTGTGGCTTTAATCTCATTAGCTGGTGAGGAGGACTTATCCGTATCCTCCGAGTTGGCCATTAGAGAGGAATTCCGAAGATATCACGTGTTTGACATCCCAAATCACTCATCTCGTACTTACAATGTTAAAGGGCTTCATGAATACCTTTTACTTCTTGTTCTCCTATCTCGCTGCTGTTTCTGCGCAGCTACATCCAAGGAAACCAGCGAGCTACCAAAAACTCCCCTCTTTACGGGAGGCTGCCCGAATTCAAAACAGTTGGAGGGATGAACGAATAGCTCGCATTCCTTCGCTCCTTAGGAAGTATAACCTCGATGCATGGCTGGTTAGTCTTTGCTACGAGTTGCGCACTCCGGATCAGTGCATAATTATTATGACTTGAATGGCTAGATGAGCCAGAGGGAACACGCTGAGGATCCAGTTTGGTGGTCCATCAAAAACGCCACAGACTTTGACGCACATCGTCGGACAGTTGTCCTCTTTCATACCAACTCTTCCTCATTGGAAGGACAGTCTAACCCCATGCTCTGGGTTGATAACACTGGCGCAGTCTGGCCGGAACTGCGCAATACGCTCGACACATACCGCCCCGAGCGAATTGCTCTCAATATAGACGCTGATATCGCCTTTGGGGGTGGCCTTGCAGTTGGGGAGTTTGCTGTTCTTCGAGAACAACTCGGACGACACTGGATGGGCCGAACTGTGAATGAGCCCCTCCTTGCGATTGAATACATTGCGACTAAGATTGAGGGACAATTGCCATATTACCGCAAGATGCAGGAAAATGTCTGGGCAATGCTTGAAGAAGGCTTTTCGCATCAAGTCATTCAACCGGGTAAAACGACGACTGAAGTACTCCACCATTCTCGTGTACGAAATAATCACTCCTAACACTCAAGCATAGGACTTGGAGTGGTGGTTCCGTGAACGAATGCAAACTCTGAATGTAACGACCTGGAATCAGCCCAGAGTATCTGTGATTGAGGAGAATTCTTTTCCTGGATGGAAGGGTACGCTCGACACCATTCGCGAAGGTGACCTTTTGCACATTGATTTCGGCATTACGACAATGGGATTAAATACCGATACACAACATATGGCATACGTCCTGCGTGGGGGCAAAGAAACGGATGCCCCACAAAGTCTGAAGGAAGGATTGCGGAAAGCTAACCGGATGCAAGATATCGTATTGAAGAACATGCGTACGGGTCGAACAGGGAATGAAGTTCTTCGCATGTGCCTATATCAGATGAAACTCGAAGAAATTGAGGGCCAAATCTACACACACCCCATAGGCGACTGGGGACATGACGCTGGGGCAGTGATAGGTAAGTTGGTTGCGTAAACTTACTTTATTGACATCTACTAAAATTAACCGGAAGGTTTTACCAATCTCCCCGAATATGTCCCTGTGCTGGGAGAGCTGCCTATTCTACCAAACACATATTACAGCATTGAATTATATGCATATCACTTTATCCCGGAGAGGAATCAGACGCTCAGATTCAGGCTAGAGGAGAACGCTTACTGGGATGCGAATACTGGCATATGGAAGTTTGTTAGAGGGAGGCAAGAGAGGTTCCATCTGGTCAATACCAAAGAAAAATACGCGGCATTTGCAGTTCAGGCATGAGAAATAACGACTACCATGTTGCGTCAGGGTATGCGATTAGTCTAATTAAAAAGAAATATTTTCAGCACCTGTGTCGAAGTGCGTGACACAGTGAAAAAGTTGGATGAATCATAGGTAACCGAAATTACGATATACTAAAACATATTGGCGAGCTTGCTAGCCGCTTCTCTCGCATCCAATCTCGGTCTCGTTGGCTGGACGCGCACAGAACCCGATAATGAGTGGGTTTTGGTATGTCCTAGCGGGTCGAGATTACTGCTATTTGGCGTTTGACTGTTGGATTGGGAATGAGTGTTGTGAAGGGGGGAGGTTATGACTGGGTGGGCGAGAGGGTCACGGTGAAGAGGATCACCTCCTGAACGTAGATCAGATGTCGACGAGGATGTGGGTGGTGGAGGAGAATGCAGAGCTGGCGTAGGTTTTATGAACATGGATTTCGTGCCGTCAACAAAACGACCACCTAAAGGTGGTTCTTCGACCGGCGGGGATGATGTAATTTGGCTTGGTGCAAGAGACGGACCTGCGCCTGGACTTTGCGATGGCATTCTTGGCGAGTGGCTGGTAGGGGGAGAGAAGGGGGTCTGTGGAGAGGAGAGTGTTCGCGTAGATGAGGCTGACAGGGGGCCCTGCGTCCGGGGCAGGGGTTGGCCAGGAGTCAGATTTCCTTGAGGGGCAGAACTCTGGAATGAAGGTTTTTGCGGTGTATGATTCTGTAAGGAGGGGTGTTGAGGGGAAGGTCCTTGTTGATGAGCAAGATGAGGCTGATTGCCGAGTACTCGCGCAGGACCGTTGGCCGGAGCCAGTAGATTCGGGTGGTGCTCATTATAATCCTCCAACTTAGGGATGACTGTTGGTTTGGGTGCACCGTTCGCAGCGGGGACCACATTCTTCGCAGCATTGCTAACGTCGACTCGAAGCGCTTCTAACTCTCGAAGAAGCTGCCTTTCATACATAATAGATGAGCGGGCATGTTCAATTAGTGCCGTTGTGATATCATCGTTTGCGTAACGATTATGAGTCTGGAGGGCTCGGTGCAGATTTTGGGATATTCCTTCTGCACGTTTAGCGAGCACCTGTTCGTACTTGTTGGCCTGAAACAAATTGGTATAAGATTCACTTCGATTATGAACTCATAGCTACTAGCCTCTTCCATATCTTCCAAAGCATCGTCTACGCGGTCGGGTCGGATGTTGGAACTGGCTTTCAACCGTTCAATGTGTCGTCTTTTTGAAATTGTCGTCTTTACCGCGGCTTGGTATTCTTCAAGAACACCGGTACGCATTTGTAAAGTCTCCTTCGCAGAACGAGCGTTCATCCCTTGATAACCTAGCGAATCTCCAACAACAACACATTCACTGATTGACTGCGCTTGGCCCAAATCGGCGAGACTATGCCACGCCCTTCCGATGGCTCTGAAAGCATTTCCAAGCGGAGGATGGGCCTCCGTCGTGGCGACGTTTATGAGCTTGTTGCCCATCTCTGTATAGGCGGATGAAAGGGCTAAAGGGGATACATGATCGGGCAGTAGGATAAAAACACGAATAACTAACATTTCCGGGAAAGTGCAAGTTTATCAATTGCTTTCGCTGTATCAAAGAACTGCCCTTCTAGCTTCGTGAGTTCAAATCGGGCACGCTGAAGCTCTTCGTCTTCGTCGGGAACTCCACGTCTAATGAGGCCAAAACTCGAAGATGACTTCCGCCGGGGGCGAGGTGTTGGCTGGTAGCCAAAATCGCTTTCGATAAAGGAACGAAGATCCTCATCATAGTGAAGGATAGAATCTTCGCAAACTCTGGTCATCCATCGCTGAAGCATTATTTTGACAAGGCGGTCATCCTCGTCATCTGTCGGGGCGGAAGTTTGTGCTAGAGGTAATGCCGGAATAATCGTATGAGGATTGTTATGGATTATAGCCTCGTAAAACTGCTGAAACTCAAGATAGGATCGTGAAACGTTTCTGTATGTAGTTCCGGTGAAATTGGACAGATTGGTCTATTGAGTTGGGTAGTTGGGGTATGTACTTGCAGAGTTGTCAAGCTCACCTGAGCGTCGAGTTTGATTAGGATATCTCTTCTGTTCCTATCCAAACCAGTAATCCTTACCCTGAGGTAAGGATCTGTTTTTTCATAATGTGTGCCGTTGGAGCCAGTTGTATCCCGCGGCGAAATTAGTCCTGCCTCAGGCTGTCCATAAATTTGAGGCTCTTTTCCATATATACCTGGTGATGGACCTTTGTCAGGTATTTGAGGCACTGGTGTGGAAGCTCTCCCCAGACCAGGGATAGGTGAATTCGGAGCATGGGGAGTTGTCGGCCAGGGAGGCGCTTCATCGCTTCCGTCCGCGAATATTGAAGCAGTAGAGTTGAGAGGGTCAAACATGATTCGGAGGTAAACGAGTTTGCCAATCAGAGTTGGACAAGGATCGACGAACGCTGCAACAAGTGCCTACTTTGTTTACGTAACATATCAAAGGTAGTCTGCAGGGCAACAAGTTTAGGGATATAGCTAATATTAACATTTGAATTAGAGAAAATAGTAAGTGCGTGACTGTCCAGCGATTTATTATCCAAGTTGAAGTCGGTTGTTGCACTAAGATGTAGCGCAATCTGGTATTGTGACGTCCTTAAGGGTCCGACTAAAGCATCTGATTAGCAGAAAATGCGAAGGTACAGCAATCGGCGTACTCTTCATTAAAAAGCCCCCACCAGCCTTCAACACCGCCAAATTGGATGTCCTATATGGCGATAGAAATTAACTGTCATGCATACAGGACTTATATTCCACACCTCACCTTCCACTTTTCGTCAAAGAACTGGTGAAGAAATATTGCATAAACTGAGATGGTTGGCATTGATACCCGTAGAATCCCTTACCTCGAAGAAAAAGTATGGTACACCCTTGGTGTTAGCCTGGCATACAAAAGTATCCAAGAAAGTCTGGAGCCCAGCAACTGATGCATCTGCTGCGCCATTGTTGGCATTACCGGCATCGGAAGATTTCTTGAAACACGGAGAGTAATCAGCGGAAGATTGTGGAAGAAAATGAACATGACGTATACCGTCGGCCAGCCTGTTTCGGCAATGTACATCTTAGGCTACCATATGGTTGAGCAAATGGGATTCCGCATCACGGAGGACTTCTCACATTGTTTGACAAGAGAGCTGCTGGACGGACATTGGTTTCTTCAAAGAATGTCATCACCCAATCAGAGGCACCCTCAGCAGTTGTGTTCGCAAACCAGGCATGTACGTTAGATAACTAACGGATAGTAGTGTGAGAAAAACCGGAATGGGAAGATGATGAGAGCCCACCCCATAATCTATAGCACCGAGTACTTCGGTATTGAAAAAGCTACCAGCGTCCGAATTGCCGACGGGTATAGTTTTGGACAACGAGAGGCTAGAAAGCATATTCCGCGTATCCTGGATATTATTTATAAGGATAGTAGCACCTGGTATAGGTTATTAACATCTTTTTATGAATGTAATCTTAAAGTGACGGCACCTTCTTTGCCAGCAGCCGAGTTGGGGTCTTTTTCCTCGCGCGCGGTGAGATAGCTGTAGGTTGCACCAATCAACAAGATATTGTAAAGCAGCGAATGGTAGGCACTTGAGCATAAATTCGTTCCCGACTGTTATCCCTCCAATATGGTCCGCACCGTACGTTAAAATGGCCTCTTTAATGACGTCTCTCTGCCTTTCATACACTACATTGTCTGTGGGCACAACATAATTGCCAACAAAGACCTCCATCTGGACCTTGGTTTGTTTGATGGCTTCGAGCTAATTGAAGTCCAGTCATTATTCAAACATAAAAGGCATCCGCAATGCGCTTACCACCAGAGCAGTTTGATTACAGTCGGCACCATAGAGGCGAACACGTGTTGTTAATTGTGACAAAAGCTTTAAATGATGAACTATGGTGAGATGACTAGTTAATATGATTCTAGCAAAGGTGCCGTACTTGGATATCCTTAATAACGTTCTCTAGAAAAACCGTCTTAAGAATGGCAAGTGTGTCCAAAAACTCAGCTCACCCAAGGTGTTTCCGCACTGCGGCAATAAAGAGCCTTCAGGAGTATATGCCATGCCATAGAACGACTTATGCAGTCTAGGGTCTTTCGTAAAAACGCTCGGATCGCCATTCGCGTTTTTACCCGAATTCTTCTCCGTAGATGGCTTGCTTGGACCAGATAAATCCGACGACTTGTTCTTAGTTACAACCACACCAACAGCGATACCGACCGCAATCAGAACGATGACACAGAGAACGCTTCCAATAACCTGGAAAACTTGCTTATGCTACGAATAATCGTCAGATGCGGATAAGCGTACTATATACTTCGATCGACGCCGACTAGCAGCGTGCTTTTCCAGCGAGTTTTCCCCCAACCCTGAGTAATGATTTGCCATGATCTTCGTTATAAACAAAATGCGGATATAAAAAGGAGTGTCAAGGAGTGTCGAGAGTCGGCGCGGACGTTGGAAAAAACTCAGTGAAGGAGAAAACTTGACGAGGCTGAAGAAAACAGGGACAAAGGGTTTGTTTTGGCTGTCTACAGTGACCCGAGGTCTTGTCGTTACATGGCATGCCAAGCAGCACTTGATGCGATGATGCCTTATTTCTTGGCAGCTGTCGTTAATAAAAGAATAGCTTTTGTTATTCTTCGAGTACCATAGAGCAAGAGCTTTCTACGCGCAAGTCTAGAAAGCTGAGGGGTAGATCTCAATCACCATTGACAGAGCTCGACTGCTCGAGCTTCCAGATGATCATGAACACTGCCACAGCAGCACCAAACGGATCATTGCTTCTTACGGATCAATTTCTTGTGTTACTTGGAAAAAGAAAAGGAAAACTTTCTATGTGATTCCTTGTTCGTGTATACACGGATCTCTATATATATATTAGGAGTCTAACGCTTGAGCTTCAAGTCGGGATCTGACTGGTGTAGAGTAGTAAGAATAGATAAATTAACAGATTACTTCCGCAGAAATTTCCAAGAAAACGCCCAGCTGCTCAGTCACTCGTCCATCCACAAAGGTAAAATGTGACCCATCCTCGTAATTTTTGTTCGTAGATATTTATCCAAGTCGTCACCATGAACCGCATTCCCCCCAATCAAAGTGGCACCCATCATCTTCCCGCTACCATACTCTACGATGCCAGGATGGGATCGATTAGCTGGCTGAGAACCAAGCTCAGAATTCCTCTTTTGCCAGCTCCTCGGGATCATAGGCACGCGTTCAGCAATTTTCAAACCTTCCCTTTCCAAGGCCTCTACCTTGTCAGGATTGTTCGTCAGAACTCGGACGCTTCCATCAAGGCCTTCACCGTTCCCAAGACCTAAATCCCGCAAAATGGCACATGCGATCTCATAACCCCGCTCGTCTGCCTGATGGCCAAGCATAAGGTTTGCTGTCACAGTGTCATGACCAAGGTCTTGCAGGTTGTATGCACGAATCTTTGACAGCAGCCCAATACCCCTACCTTCTTGTCGGAGATAGATGACGGCGCCACGGCCAGGAATCGAGACGGGTTGACTAAGGGTGGAAGGAGAGATTGGGATAGGCTGAGATATCCGACGTATAGCTTCGTCGAGCTGTTCTCCGCAATCACAACGCATACTCCCTATAGTTTCTCCAGTAAAGCATTCCGAATGAATGCGGATGAGGGGTGGGGGGATAGCCGGGTCAATATTACTAGGTTGTGGTGTAGTGGGGGATGGCTTGGACAACTTCTGAGACGTGGCAGATAAACGACCAACGTACGCTCCTCGAGTTATTCGATCCATTTCTGTTTCGTTTTCCCATACTGCATCAAGGCTCTGGGATCTTATGTGAGGCGCTGCGATAGGTCCCTCATTTTCCGAAAATTGGGCGGGATCAATGACAATAGCCAAGTGCTCTTTGTTATCCTGATTATTGTGATACAGATGGAGGAAAGCTGAGCCATGAGGAGTAGGTATTCTTGTCCGAGCCATGCATTTGGCTTGGACAGGTTGGGACCCAGAGCCAGAAGCGTGAAGCATAGGATCAGATACTGCATGACAACAATATAAACACAAGACCCAGTGCGATTACGGGAAAACTTACATTTCGAGGTCGTGTGAACCGCCGTCGTGTGAGAATCCATCTCACGCTGGACTGCATTGTCCCCTTTCTCGTTGAGAGGGAGCGACCGCTGCAATCTCTGTCTTCTGGGAGCTTGTCGGCTCACATAAGTGAGTCGAGATGGCTGATCTTTAGTCTCCGTATCCTGTCCAGTGAACAATGTCCAATCCCAGGAATTTTCATGCTGTGGAAGAACTACGCCAGGGAAAAAGTCATGACTGTAATGATTCCGGGTAATATGAGGAGCGGACGCAGCAACGGTGGCAATGAGAAGTGGATCGAGCGCTGTATCTTTGCGGGGATGGCTCGTCCTTGACCTTAACGGAGAGGTCATGGGACGGGTGTCAGACTCATCGGAACCATTGAAGTGACTATGTAGTACACTGCAGGACATCGGTGCAGTAGTACAAAGAGGAATAATTGAGCTTGAGGATTAGCGGACAAGTTGAGGAGGACCGGTGAAATCTAAGCGGTACTCGGTGTGGGGTTTTAAACAATCACGCTATTTATTTTTGGCGCAAATTACTCATCACACAAGTGACTTTCTGATATTATTAAAGCCATTCCAGTCAATTTGCAAGCCCGATTTTAACATCGGTGGCGAGTACATTTATACACTCTTGCTCCATTTGAGTCTTTCCGTGCTCTACCGCTCTAGTCCACCGCGATGTTCATTGTTACACACGTATCGACCGCGGCTAACCGAGTGGATGTAGTACGCCGAACAGCGTGGCGTAGACCCGAATAACGAAAGCTAATAATATTTTTACCATGTGAGTTGTTGTACACCTCTCTAAAGGTAACAATGCTTTAGAATACGTTGTTCAAGGTCTAGACAACTTTCCCGGGAGTCATAGGACAAGTTGCAGTTGCAGTATCCCAAGTCTGCCTATGCATGCTCGCATTGAGTGGACCAACGAGCAATATGTAACAACAGGAGCAGAACAGTTTGAACACCCCAGATTTAACGTCAATCTGGATGTTCAAAATGACATGTAGCCTAAATTTGAAGCTGGCCATAGAATAGGTGTCTAATCGACCAACAGTAAAATCCAAGATGACTTTGACAGAACTCTTTGGCAGCAATAAATGACCATACACGTGACCATCCAACGAAGGCTTTCCACCGCAGTTCTGCTTGTTTCCCTTGTCGTTCTAAGATTGCCGCTCTGCTCCCCCTCCCCCCCCCCCCGCATAAAATCTGTGGGATATGGAGCTATTCCAGTGATTTTCCTTTCAGCATGCGACTGAGTTTGCTTCTATGGGTTGTACTATTAGTCTTTTTACATTTCTCGGTACCCGTGTGCGTCATTCTCTTCTTGCCGATACCTAACTCGGTAACACTGTTACTGCATTAGCCGTCTTTCTGCGCTGCCCTTAACTTCGGCTCACTCCGCAACACACATTCACTTAACCATATCTACACCAACATATAACCCGACTATATTTCCTAACAAGACGCTCGTTCCACCCCCACAAATTTTGTCAACTCACATTCCTTCGGGAACCATCTCGCACATTCCGCGACCCACTCGAACCAGGGGAGAGCAACATCGTCGTAAGCGCCGCCAAACTCCGATAGTCATTTTCTTTGAAACTCTATGTGGCATTCTCGCGCTGGTGTTTTTCTTGGGTCTGATGAAGTGCTGTTATTCTTACAAAAAGACTCCCAGACATGACCGAGTTTCGGGGTTCATAAGTCGACACCGGTTACAAATGGAATTGGAGGAGCAAAGTCGCAGGCCACCGATGACAAGAAGGTTCCCCACACCAGAACCTGCCCCTCCATACGTACCCCGACCCCCCTCTTATGTAGAATTACCCCGTCCAGAGACGCATGCTACACATGCCGAGTACGACATTATTTCCACAAGTTCTCCAGATTCTCCGACAAGTTCACAGGCGTCACTCGAAGAGGTCCATCCCCCTGCCTCAAATCATTGCGCTTCCAGCGAGTAATCCTTGATTACTTCTTCCGCTTTCGCTCTAGGTATGTATTACTTCAGGCACCTCCGCTTTTTTGCGCTTTAGCAACACACATCTGAGTCTAAGCAGGTCATCTCCCATGTGTGTGTAAGTTTGCTGAACGGCAACATACAGCATTTTCTACATTTGGGGCAGTTCTGTACATTTTGATGGGTTAAATATTCATGTGCATATAGTGAGTAGCTGACACTTTCCTATCTTTCTAGGATTTACCACTGTGTAGTTGATCGATGAAAGGAGATACAGCTATTCTTGTTCTTGTGCAGGAGTTAACACCGATAAATGACGTAGTCACTTGCCCAGATAGCAACTTGAAGATGGTCGCCCTTGATGTATAAAATTTAGAAGGACTTTGCTTGCGCCTGACGTGTTTTAGAAAGCAAAGTGGAAAGTAGAACGTTATTTTCTGTTTCTTAAAAGGGAATACGTAAATAAGGGTTTACAGAGAGATCTTGCAAGCAAGCTAATCACTGTAGTATTACGGCACAAGAGCTGATCTTGTGTTTGAAACTGTCCTCTGGACTATTAGTGCTCTCGCAAACATCTAGGTCACGGAAAAAGCATATTGAGCGACTGCCACGTTTCGCATAACTTAAGTTGAACACATGAGCTGATCCGAAACCCTCGTTCACGTCTAACAATCGAGTCGTTCAAGTGGCCAACTTGCACTAGATATGCCAGTTCCAAAGCAACTTGGAATATCAACGCTTGACATTGGCGAGGCAGGTTTTAGCCTGGTTTCTCTTTCACTCGTGCTATTCGCACACCAAAGGGCACTAATTCCGCTATATGGCTCGGGCCCTACGACTTATTTACTAAACACAACCGTGATATCAACAATCATACTCGCAGTGGCGCGGCCGTTTGCATCGTCTGCGTCGCAAAGTTGGTTTTATGTTTGCGTTGGCCTGACCCTCGCACCGAACGCGACCTATTGGGTAGCAGTTTGGACTTCTAGGATGAAAGATCCCATTATAGGGCCTGCTCTCACTCATCTATGTGTTTTGGCGCCATTAGCGTTCTTCTCGACTACTTCAATAATCGATATTCAGGTGAATTTGTGTCGTTTATATAAGCGACTCTTGCAACCTGACACTGTTCTGGTATATATTCAGCCTGCCCAATCAGTGAAAAAAACAGCGCGGTTACCGCTTGTGTTGCGATCCGCAGTTGCGGGAGGAGCTTTTGTCACTGGCAAGGTGCTATCCCAGCGGGTGTGGTCGAACTGGTTACATCTAAGGAGCATATCAGACAGTCAAATTGTGTGACGCTTCCGACACTCTGGTGATTTGTTGCTTATCTTATTCCTTCAGTACCTTGGTTTAGCCGGCCTTGGATGGTGCATATGGATAATGAAATCATCCACACTCGTCACAACTGCGAAGCACCCGAAACGTAGCTCATTGTCCGATAGCCAGATCAAGTTGATTCTTGTCATTGCCTTTACTGCATTCTGGAGCTCTGTGTATCATCATCTGGCTTCCCCAGTTCTTCCACATCCCTTGAAGGAAACGTACACACACCCGAGTGTTCCATTGCAAATACATTCTTCTGTGCAATCTGAGACCGGGCTCATTGTGGTAGGAGAGGCGTTACCTCTTCCTGATCATGATAGGCAACCAGACGAGATAATGCATTCAGTACGCTATTTACGTGCGTCACATTCGATCCTAGGAGGCGTCTGGATGGGATCAAAAGTGAATGTTTTGGATGATCACCCTCCTATTCTTGATTCCTTTGGAACACGCCTGGGTGACTCTATCTATAGCACCTTCGTTTTACAAGAAGCAGCTCGCCTTGTCAATAGTACAGAAAGGGGAAAGGCCAACCAATCGGAAAATGCCCTTATAATGTACGCTGTCACCTTAATTTATCCCTTCAGTCACTAAATATTAGACGAAGTGGACTAGGAACCGGAATATCCGCGACAGCTTTCATGCGTCACGGGATCTCTACGACAATAGTTGAAATCGACCCCGCCGTTTATGAAGCAGCTAGAACCTTTTTCGGTTTACCCTACCCTGGAGTCGGAAAGGTTTTTCTAGAAGACGCGCGAGCTTGGGCTGCCCGAAAGCGAAGGAACAGTCAGGCCGATAGCACGGGGGATTTGTACGACATCGTCGTACACGATTGTTTTACTGGCGGGGGCGTGCCGGAAAATATTTTCACTATCGAATTCTGGGAGGATATCAAAGCACTTATGCACCCAGAAGGTGTCCTTGTGGTCGTAAGTGTAATCTTGCAATTTGCTCGGGAAAATATTAAGACAATTCATTCATACACAGAATTTTGCTGGGATCCTTCAGACGGATTCGACTAGGATGGTGTTGAAGACCCTCAATAAAAGCTTTGGGCAATGCCGCGCGTTCCACGACCTTTACGACAGACTGACGAATGCGCAATACGGCACTGATTTTATCAATATGGCGATTCTCATTGAACTTGAAACGTAGAGAACTTTTGTACTGACGTTTCGTCTGGTTCCAGGTGTTCTTCTGTACACTGTCAAAACGGCCTCTTGCATTCCGGCGTTCCAACAAGTCAGATTGGCTTGGGTCTCCTTTACGTCGCCATGTTCTGAGCTCTCTTGAGAAACGGGAAGTGGACCTCAGTCTTATTGGAAGCTCGTCCGGCAAGGACGATCAATACATCTTAACGGATGCCCACAACTCACTCGGACGATTTCAGAGTGAGCAAGGTTTTCATCATTGGAAACGTGAGCCATAATTCATAATTTCTTGTCTCATGGCCTTACTAAACCTTATCCGGCAGTGATGAGGGAAGTTTTGCCTGATGTACACTGGGAGACGTATTAACGTATTAAGAAGAAAAGGCTTGTACCGTCGTCGTTGTACATTGTAGTCTAGTTTCCTAAATTGTCGTTACCATCAGTCAATCTAGTGTTGTTCACGCCACAATGCCGCATTGGCAACAAAGGCAACGGGCGCAAAGTTCTCAGCCTAGATTCAACTTACTACAACTCGGAAGGCTTCAACGTTAGATTCAATGTCGGACCACCCTCACCTCCTATCACCGGCGTTCTCTTCGCCGGGTCGTACACCTGCCATTTCGCGGCCTGCATGGCCTTGGCAACCCTCGTCTTCACGTCCTCAATCAACCTCCTCGTCGGCTTCCTTGGAACACAGACCTTCCCTGTTGAATTCATCACGTTCGACCAGTAGTCCAGGCACATACTCCAGTTCCACATCTTTGACATGGCAACCCAATACCACTTCTAGATCGGCTGCCAGCTCTGGTTTCTTTATGGGAAGCATCGGGATGAGCAACATTCAAGAAGACAACACGCGACAATGGTCGTTTCTTGTGGGCCGCATCGCATTTTTCTCACTGTTCGTTGGAGCTAACATATCAACTCCAGGGTTTCGAATGGATCGTTCGGGATGTGCATAAACTAAGGGATTTTGTAGAGGGCGTCAACGCAGAAGATGCAGGGGATTTGGACTTTGATGTACTCAAGCAGTCTCCTACGCTGGGAGACAACAAATTCAAGTTAGAGATCGGTGTGTGGCTCCGTGCTTTAGATAGTGCTGGTACTCATACGACTCTAAGCTTTCACTCCTCCACATCCCGAGGCATCCTCAGGCTCATGCGACAAGTCTACTTTATCTCTCTACATAACATCGTTGATGGTAGATTTAGCCCACGCAGACTACGAGTTGTCTGCGTCGATGATGACTGCTATCAAAACACAGCCTAATCATGCAGGCGAGCGTGCCGCACCAGCAGAGTGGGTTTGGGATTTTTGGCAGACGGAATGGGTCTTTCGACGGGAGCATGAAGTCTGGGGTATGTTCATTAACTGTCACAAGTACTCCGTTGATAACTTTCGTCAGAATGCCCTTTGCCACCTCTTTCTGTTCTGTTGGAGAACTCAAAAATACAAGAGACAGATTGTTTCGTAATTTGTGTCCAAATACATTGTCCAGCTAGCTTGTCCTATCCACAACAACCATCCCTTTACCCTGTCCCTCGTGACCTCCTGGAGGGGTTGGAAGCATCTCTTGACAATGCTAGTACGTATTCAATATTATTCTCATCGATGATCTAACTTAGTTTGCTATTTTAGATACTGGAGACGTTCGTTTCGTATGCCTCGAAAGATTAGCGGCAGAGACGCAGTTGTCACCAAAGACACATCAACCTGATCCTACAACGCCGAGTCGGCGCTCATCTTCGTCCACGTCTTCCCATGTAACTTTCTCTACGGTGACGACTGCACGAAAAAGGGTCATTTATGCTCATTCGGATATCCTCATCCGTCGTTCGGAATATTTTGCTACGATGCTCGCATCATCTTTTTCCGAGAACCCGGATTTAGTCGCTGGTGAAAGGAAGATTTACACCATTGTTGTGGAAGAGGCCGACTTTGAAACTGTCTACTGGCTGCTCAAATTTTGCTATACCAACTGGCTTCTCTTTCGAGAACAAGATGATCCTAGGATGGCTATCGACGGTGCTGGTGTGGGCTGGAGTGCTAAATGGTTGCATTCTCGAGGAGGCGAGTGGGATTGGAAGACTTTTCATAAGGATGACAACGTCGCTAGTGATACGAAGAGCGTGGCAAGCGGCGAGAGCCTCCGTTCTGTATCTAAACCAAGCGGGGCTCCTGAAAAGTTGGATCCACTTCAACATATTGCAACGACAGTTGCAGTCCAGACTTCTAGGAGCCTATCAAGTATCCGTACCACTCCCTCACCAACCAAAGTGACTCCGGCCACGCCGTCCTCAAACGCAGCCCCTTCAACATCTTCCCGGCGCGCTACTTCAGTCTTGAACTCCAGCTCTGTTTCGAACAAAAGTGGCACCACTAAACCAATACAGATCCCACTGAGAACGGCTAATTTTACTTCTCCATCTCGTTCTAATTATCCCCTATCGCCTCGTGGATCAAGGCAATACTCTCTAGCGCCCATTTCGACACCCGACCCTCATCTTCATCCCGCCGCCTCCCCCAAACCTGCTTCTGCGTTGTCAATATATCAAGTCGCTCATCGGTATGCAATGCCAGGTCTCGCTGCACTAGCTTTAGAGCACATGTTGTCTACTGTCACCCCTCAGTCAAGCTTTCCTCTTCTGCTTGCTTCCTCGGTTTGGGACGAACTATATACACTTGTAGAGGTGCGTCATGCGCAAGTTATTTGAGCTTGCTGATAAAAATGTTCCTCTCAAGGACTATGTCATTGAAAAATGGGACGAAGTGTCCATATCTGAGGAATTTGAACAATGTTGTCAAGAAATAGCAGCTGGAGAGTAAGTGCGGCACACTCCAACCGTGTTGCATTCTTATGCCTGTTTGATAGGTGGGGATCGGAGGGTGGCAAGACCCTTATGAGCATTTTTCGTCGCCTACGTTCTCCCAATAGTACTAGCTGAGCCAAGGTTGCAATGTATCACAATAATCTACTTGATTCAAGTTGTACTTCGTTGTAAATTAGATAAGATAAGGAAAGGAACCTTGACAGCTCCTCTATTGACAGCTCATGGACCTTACATATTAATTATTATCTACACTCATGTTGTTGCTTGGCGCATTCCGGCTTTCCCGTTCGAAACCTGTTCGACGGTCATTAGCTACGGTTGCCCAGGTTTCGCAGCAGCTTATTCCGGTGATTGACTTTACTCAGTTCCGCGAGACGGCAAGTCAGTCTGTACGAAAGTCCGTAGCAGATAAGATCGTATCCGCCTTTAAGACAAGTGGTTTCATCTATCTGGCTGGCCATGGCATACTTTCCAGTGAGTTGGTTACACGGTGGCTTTGTATGCTGATGTCTTACGCCGTCTAGGTACAACCCAGCAAGCATTTACCAAGGTTTGATAATTTACCTACGTGAAACTAATATGTTTATCGTTCAATCAACTACCTATCATAGAGTGCAGAATTTTTCCGCATGCCGACTGATATCAAGGTTTGCACTCTGAGTGTAAGAGAGCTAGGTGTAGCCTGACCTAATAATTGTAGTCAAAGCTTGCATGGGAGGACCCACGTTCAAACCGAGGCTATGTGACAGTAGGTCGAGAACGTGTTACGCAGTCTGAAGACGCTGCAGAAATTGCTGCACTACGCTACAAAGCACCCGATTTTAAGGAGTCTATGGAAATAGGGCGAGACTGGGATTCCGAATGGAAAAATCAGTGGCCCAAGGAGAGCGACGCACCACATTTCAAACGGACGATGCTGGATTTTTACGAGGTCAGATTTTGTCTTATCCTTGGCCGCTTTTGATGTAGCTTTTACCAACTTGTCCCGTAGACTTGCCATAGTCTTCATGTCTCCGTTATGCGCTCCATCGCGCTTGGCCTTGATTTAAATGAAGGTTTTTTTGATTCTAAAATTGACGACAAAAACCATAATCTGCGCCTCTTATCATATCCACCTATAAGGACCTCTATGCTTGAGCATGAAGGTCAAGCTCGCGCAGGAGCTCACAGTGGTAGGAGATCTTTCACTTACAAGATAGGAAGCGATCCTGATTTTTGGGACGTCTCCCTGCAGATTACGGGACTATAACCTTACTTTTTCAAGACTCGGTAATTTTCCATAACCTTGTATCAACCATCTGTTCTGTCTAATTTAGCTGAATAGGTAGGAGGCCTTGAGGTGCAAAATCCCCACACAGGTCAATTTACTCCTGCTACTCCGATAGTGCGTGATTTTTTGTTTTACGGTGACATTAGCTTGACGCTTTGATCCATTTGTAGCCGGGAACGATCGTTGTCAATGTTGGAGACCTCCTCGCTCGTTGGAGCAACGATCTATTACGTTCTACCCTTCACAGGGTTGTCGCCCCTTCCGCTGAACGGATCACTGAGAATGACGACCTGACGCCCGCACGCCAATCCATCGCGTTCTTCTGCAATCCGAATTTTGATACCGAAATTTCTTGCTTGGCAAATTGCGGTAAAGTCGCGAAATACCCGCCTGTAAATGCGGGTGATTATATCATAGGCCGACTAGCAGCGACATATACATAGAAATTTTACATTGCCGGTCTTTGTATACTTGTATACAGGATCAGAAACGCGTCTTCATACTAGCAAGTTCAGATGCTCGTTCATGTCATAAACGTCAGCATCAGATGCCCACTTCGTTTACGATAGTACTGTGAGCCGTTATTTGAGCACCATCTTTGAGTTCAGTCCACAAAAAAATATCTACAGTGTACTACGTGTCCAGTGTGTTACACAATCAGCAAATAGTAAGATAACAACAAACAGGATACTGGCAAAGAAGGATGTGTAACATGCGGTGCAAGTATGAAAAAGAGATAGCAAATATAATTAAGTTGTTTGGAACAGATGCCGAATAATTTATGTTACTTTTTCCGGAATAACCCTAGAGTGTGTTGTCCACCACAAGAGGCAGCCACTGCGCTCCAGGAGCCTTCTCTGCGAACAATCACCTTGGGTGTCTTCACCTCGATGTCAGGGACACCTAGCTCACCCTGAGTACCTTGACCCCAGGTATAAAGTACGCCACCAGCGGAGACGGCGAGATTGTTATGGGGGCCAGAAGAGATTTGTACGATGGGGTCGTCTGGGTCTGGGAATGTAACCTGGACGGGCTCCGCAAGAAAGTCAGGATTGGGTCGGTCCTTGAAGCTTTCATCGTCATCGGGTAGGCCGAGTTGACAAGCGTTGGAACGTCCACATGCGTAGACTTTGCCGCTGGATGTAAGGAATAGGGTATGCTGGCTTCCACCAGTGATCTGCACCACTACATCACCGTCCAGTTCCTCTTTGCTGAGCCGCTTTACTTTTTGTGGTAGTTGAACAACTTCGTCATTTGATGAAGAGTAGCCAGTTCCCGTCTGCCCCATGCTATTCAGACCCCATCCCCAGATATCCCCATTTTCGTCAACGGCAAACGAATGGAACAAGCCTGAGCCTATAGTGACGGCTTTGCGGGCTCGACTACCCAAAACAATCTTCTCTGGAACAGTGCCGTGGATTTTTCGGCGCTCAAGAACTTTTCGTCCGAGCTGGCCTTGTTCCCCGGCCCCCCAAGTATAGATGTTCCCATGAGTTGTAAGCACAAGGAGGTGATTGCCTCCCGAGGTAATAGCAGAAGCCTTTTCTATGTCTCCTGCCTTATGCGACAGTTCTAGGATGGGAATCGGTGTGAACTGGTGCTTAAGTCCACTTGAAAATCCGAGGAACCCGTCATTTACCTAGAAAAGTGTTAGTCTTTGGACATGGGACAAAAAATGGTAAATTGTCAGACTAACGCGGAAAGAGCCCCATACTCGTAGATCACCATCTTTACTGAGTGCTGCACAAATGCTGTCACCTGCTGCAACATGAACAGCGCGGAAATTCTCGTCTACTAATGTTGTCAGTGGATGAGGGATACTTGTAAGCTCATCCACGTCCATGAACGATCCAGGATTGTTGGGATCTGGAACATCTTTTGTATTGCGCCCAAGAGCTGCATCATCGTTGACTCCACATGTCCACACCTATGCAACAATGAGATCAAGAAAACGAATAAAAATCTCCAAGTGTGCACACTTACAGTTCCATTCTCATCGATAAACAGTGTGTGGAGGCCTCCGGCTGCGATTGACTCAAGACCCGCGCCAATTTCTCCAAACGTGCCTGCTTGCATCTGCTGTTCAACCCAAGTGTTCCTTTTGGGCTTGTCAAGCTCCCCCAAGATATCGGCCCCCATACCGAACTGCCCAAAATTACCGGCACCCCAAGCCCAAAGCTGGAGGCCAGGACGCTGTGCTTCGGGTGGCACAGGAAGAGGATTGAAGTATGGCTTTTGTTGTGGTGGTGGTACGGGGACCTCTAGAATCTGGGGAATGCCTTGCTTAGTCGTTGTAGGGGGATGCGCCGGCTTCCTTGACGAGGGGACTTTTGAAGATTTTCGGACTGTGTGTTTTATCGGTGGGTCATTTTCTGGTTTTTGAGCTTGGGTGGTCCTAGACCGTTTCGGAGGTGGAGAGACAGCTCGTTGTGGTGATGAAGCGCGTTTTTTCGAGGGTTGGCTTTTTGGTCGATTGTGTACCACTTTCGCCAGGGGTTTTGTGTATTCAGTAGTAGATGGAGTTGCTCTAGCTGAGCGCCGAGGGGGCATTTTTTTTTGGTCTGCACAAAAAAAAAAAAGAGATGGTGGAAAGAGATAAAGGAAGGCTTCAATTAAAACAAGGAGTAGGAGCTCGGGATTTGTCAAGAAGACGTCACGTGGAAGTCGCGTTGTAGGCACTTGTTTGGTTGTCAGCGTCTCTCAACAAAACAATGTTCATGCAATTGACCACTCCGCGATGCCTCAGCTTATTACAAAGGGTGCGCATTCTAATCAATACTCGCCCACGTCTAGCATGCGCATCTGTTTCTATAGAGAAAACTCCACATTAGGCCTAGATATGACCCTTTGAATAATTCACAGTCTAATAACGACGAGTGCGCTGTGTACTCTTGCCATGTTACGTCAATCATGACGTTCTGTTCAGATTTATTGTGTCTAATCCTGCTAATGGAGAGGCTCTATGCCGGTGAGCTCAGTGGTATCGAATATGTATCGGCTAGAAGGCTAGTGGTACCGGTATTAGTGTCGTATCTGCATCCAAGGAGGCCGTAGATCGTGCGATATACAAGGCTCAACAGACGTTCGACTCTGGAGTATGGTCCAAGGCGCCGGCCATTTATCGCTCAAAAACCCTCTCAAAACTCGCTAGGTTGCTAGAAGACCGCACTCAAGATCTGGCAAAAATAGAGACTCTCCAGACTGGCCGACCAATCAGGGAAATGAATGCTCAACTTGTTCGCCTTCCTGAATGGCTGTGAGTATCCCCGCTTAAGTGATATTGGTGCATTCTCAGAGGTATATATCAGTGACTATTTTTCAGCTCTTCTTCGGACTCAGCAAGGTTTCGTGGCACCTACTCAAGGTACCTTACTAAACTACGTCCAACGCATTCCCCTCGGTGTTGTCGCTCAGATCACTGTATTTTAATATATATCGTTGCCTATCCCACCACGCTCAGATTTCCGTGTAGCCGTTCAACCATCCACTGCTCATCGCTGTCAAAAAGATTGCACCCGGCCTAGCTGCTGGGAATTCTGTCATAGTGAAGCCGTCTGAGGTATGCATGTCTTTTTATGTTTCCCTGTTCCGATTGACAAACGGAACAGCTGGCGCCTATTACGGTCCTAGAGTTTTCCGAAATGGCTGAGGAAGCAGGAGGTAACCGTAACGGTTTTAGACTTGGAGTAGCGGCTGATAGCCTCAAAAAGTTCCCCCGGGCGTACTTACCATCTTACCCGGAATTGGTTCAACGGTTGGCCAGACAATTGTTAGCCACCACTTGATCCGCAAGGTTGACATCACAGCAAGTGGATTGTCATCTGTAATGGTTGACACTGATTGACTCTCACAAGGCAAGTACTCGAACTGGACGGTCTGTAGGTCAAGCTGCTGGTGCCAACGTGGCTGCATTCACAGCCGAGCTTGGCGGTAAGGTGTGTTACATCCCTCAAAAAATTGTTCATAGGTCCGACATGAAGGCTCAGGCACCCATTGTAGTCTTCGACGATGCGGACATACCATGCGCAGTAAATGGGGTAGCGTTCGCATCTTTTATTGCATCTGGCCAAACTTGCGTGTCCGGCACAAGGATAATCGTGCAGGACAAGATATACGATCGTTTCATCGACATTTTGGCAAAAAAGGTAGAGAGCATTAAGAGCAGGATGGGCGACCGTAAGCCTTCTCCGATTTAGAGGTTAGTTAGCTTACCTCCAGCCTTGAAGCAATGAATCCCGAGTCAACAATGGGTCCAGTGATTTCCATGAATCACCTGGAGCGCGTTGAAAAGATGGTTAGTATTACAAAAGGAAAAATCATATATGGCGGACAACGAATGTTGGGAATCTCTCCATTGGATAAGTTTGACTACGCACGAGGAGCTTTCTTTGCACCAACAATTGTTGAAGGGGTCAGCTCTGCTGATGAATTGTGGCAGGAGGAAATTTTTGGACCCGTCATTGTTGTCAGACGATTTAAGGTAATTACCTGTAAAACCATCCGTATTTTGGATTAAGACGATCGCAGGATGTTCAAGAGGGCGTCGCACTTGCCAACGACTGCAAGTATGGGCTGGGCGCAGGTATTTGGACATCTAATCTCTCAAAAGCACATCGAGTCGCGTCAGAAATTCAAGCTGGGTTGTGTTGGATCAATACACATCATCGAAACGACCCCAGTTCACCATGGTAAAAAAATCCGTTGTGGTCGGTTTCTCTCACTAATGCGTTAGTGTAGGGGAGGCATGAAGGAGAGCGGAATAGGAAGAGAAAATGGAACTGAAGCTTTTGAATCTTGTATGTTCAGTGCTCAAACAGTTGTGAAGTTTGTTTAAAAAATTACACATCTCCAGATTCCCAAAGCAAATCAACAATCGTGAATACTGCGAGCCTGGAGGAAATGAGAGAAGACGATTGGTTCTCCGAGTCCACTGCAAAGAGTAGATACGGCTAAGAAGCCATATAAATAGAAGTGTTACATTCTATGAATACATGCCCATTATATATACTGCACGTGTCCAAGTAAAACGCTCCGCCTCGTATTTGGGATGTTCTTATATTATATTGATGTCTTGACGGCTTCCTGCGGCGCCGATACCTGTTGATAACAGTAAATCCAACTACTTCAAGAACCTGGTGTACACAGACCTCTGAAACCTCTACTGGCGGTTCATCGATGAAATCGGGTACTTTATTCAAATCTGCGAGATACGAAGCGCCCTCTTCTTCTTCCTCTAATGCAAGTGCGTCGAGCTCTGCACAAAAGGTATTAGGTGGATCACTGTAAAATGTCAAGAAGCCTACCAGCTTCGAGATCGACCTCGTCAATCTCGTCTGGCACAGCGTAAGAGCGTCCTAGCGTCTCCTGAATCTCGTTCGCCTGTTCTAGCAAATCTTCCATATCATAGTGTATGTTCTGTCATGATTCAATGAAAATGAAGACGACCTTGCTCGTATAGACTCACCTCTATTTTATCAATATCTATCTTTCCGTATTGCTTTCGTATTTCTGTATTCGCTTGCTGCATTGCGTCAACGGTGGCCATGGTATTCCGGAGGTTGTCCGTTGTTAGAGCAGCAGATTCCATATTGAAGGATTGTTGAGAGAGTTGGGCTATTTGCGCTTCGTACATACGCTTTTGCTTTAACGTCCTCAGAGCTCGTTGCTGAATAGCATTCTATAGGGAGAAGTCAAAGGGAGATATAACTAGTACCGACCTACGGTAATACCTTGCCTGGGCCATTACGAAGTTTACTCATTTGTTCCTTATACCGTGCAAGTTCTCCGTCTAGCTTGCGAACTTTGACCTCTATGGAAGCCATACGAGCGTCCGTCTGTAATGAGGTCATTTATTGTATTCGAAGATGTATTGACTAGACTGACAGATGCAATTGCATCCTGAAGCGTGGGTTTTGGTTTCTTGCTGGTGGAAGATCCAAAAATGCGGTTCATGGTATGATAAAGAATGGTTTGGACGCCGCGGTGCAACCAAATCCAAAAATCATTGTAAAATATGTAAAGGTGTTAGAAAACAAGTACAAACAACGTCTCCGAAGTCCAAGATCGGCTTGTTTTAATGAAACCTGTCATCATAATGCTGTGCTCCAGTCCCTTCTTGTAAACCTCCTCCCCTCGCATCCACTAGCAACAAAGCTATCTCTTAATTGAAACAAAAGAACAGCTCAAGAACGGTATTATTGCCGTCGGAGACCTGGCTCAGATGGCTCGCAGCCCTTCTGTTTCATGGTCACGGTCACCTTCTTCCTCTGATTCTTCGGCTGAAGATGGTAAATCTCCTCTAAACGAACAGGCAGATGCTCTGGGACTTTCTATATCCAGGCCCGGGTCGCCAACAGGCCTGCCCCAGCCAGGAATTATCAACATTGACACGGAACAGACGGACGACAGTGTCACTTGTCTCTGGGACGGTTGTGGTCTTGTTTTTACACATCTACCTACCCTGATTCAACATATTCATAACGGTGAGCAGTCATGACGTTATCGCCTGCTGTGGTCCCTTGTGTCATTTATTTTTAATTGATTTTTGTTCATATTTTGAGACTGATGTCTTTCACAAAGATCATATTGGAGTTCACAAGTCGAATTATTCCTGCGAATGGTCAACATGTCAACGACGCGGCCTTGCACAAACGTCACGCTTCGCCTTGATTTCGCACATACGATCGCATACAGGCGAAAAACCGTTCACGTGCACCCTTCCAGGTACGCTAAAGTCCCTCAGCTTCTTCCTCCGCCCTTCCGTTCTCATTCATAATGAAAATAGAATGCGACAAGTCTTTCACCCGCTCCGACGCCCTGGCCAAACACCTACGTCTTCAACACAATATCTCACCTCCCGCTCCTGGGAGAGGCGGCAACAGAAAACGCAAGCGAGGGGCCGACGATCAAGCATCTAGTAATGTCATGCCTTTACAAGCACAAGCTGTCGCCAACAATAATAGCAACAGCAACAATAGCAACACCGGTGCTTTCAACACTTTCAAAGTCGAGCCAAGCCCATATCCAGACATTCTAAGCGAGCCACAATTTGGGCATTATCACACCAACGGACGACATCGATCGCTAAGCATACCCGAGCCTCCTCCTCTTCACTTTCGTGCGTCCTCCGTAGATCAGAATCAACCAGATGAAGACGAAGGGTACAACTCTTCGGCGTCAGACACGCTTCCGGCGCACCTTCTCCAACACTACGACTCCGAAACCAAGATGGTATTAGGTCGTTCTGTGCCAATGGTCATGTACCTCACGATGAAGGCGAAGCACCGATATGCACTAGATCAACAGGAGTTACTTCTCGAGGAGCTTCGGGTAACTAAAGCTGAGCTGAAGAAAGAAAAGGATGAAAAGGACGCCGCACTTGACCAACTTCTTGGGCACATGTTCGGGTGGGTTTCGTTCGAATCTAATGAAGTGTGATAACCAACAAGGATATTACAACAGACCACAGGCTGACTATCTCGTGTCGTACCCAACATCTCCAGAGACGTTAATGACTGCACCATATGCTTCGGCCGCGTTGCTTCCATTGCCTCCAGGGGCCCACATGACCAATGGTAGTGCTCGTTGAAACTTGGAGTTATCTTATTACTTGCATACCCCTAGTGTATCATTCTCATTGGATATATCCTAATAATCGATACTTCTGACCTCATCTATTTGTGGCGCATTCATGGATTGTCCATAGAACGATCAGCAACCAAGTCGACTCCATGGAAGCTTCTCATAGTGGTCTTGGGCTCAAAGTGTCTGCATTTTGGTACTGGAGCGCCCGACTACGTGATTATGACTTTTAATAGATACACGCTGTTGTAAACAGTGGGTCATGACAAGAACCCTCGAATTGCACCGCCAACGTTAAGGACGTCAATCCTGATGCCAAGTCAGTAGTGTGATGTCAGAGGAAACGCAAACCAATCTCACAAAAATGTATCGTGTCCCCAAACGCCTCCGAGCTCGTAATAGCTCACATTGTCATTACCTCCCATTCGTAAGGCATCCGCAACCTCTCGTTGTTGCTCCACAGTAAACAGGATATCGCTCTGTACCCCGAGAACAAGAGTCGGTATATTGGAAAGTGGCCGGAGACCCCGAGCCAGGTCTGATAGGTGAGGCGGAGGATTGTGTGGGGGAGGATGGGATTTGGAATGCGATGTAGTTGATTGCACATGATTCCTACTGAGAGGTTCGTCCTGGATGTATGGCCTAGAAGGTGAGAGGTCGAGCTCCCGCAGAGTAGTGTGTGTCATGTCAAACAGATCCATGGCCTTGGAAATATAGATGAGGGAATTAGCATCATATTTCAGACAAAACTGTTCTCCCTAGCATAGAAATACGATCAGGGGCTAAAGCAGTGAAGAGATTTATTTTTGTTCGGCGCACTTGATGGTCAAGGTATGTTTCTATAAGAAAATCTGGACAAAGGGCAGGTATCCGAGGGGTCGAAGGGTTTTCATCCGCAGGTCGGGACCGTTGCTTGCGCCCAAACCTCTGATCCCATTCAGGACCAGATCTATATGTGATCGTAGCAATTTCTTCTAAGTGGGTTAGATTCATATGTCATGTGTAAGAAGTAAACCGTACGCCTAGCAAGCTTCATGCCAGTGTGGGGTGGTACTTTATTGTAATAAAATCCGTTATCCCAATTAGGGTCTGCCATAAGGACTGATCAACATATCAGCATCAGCCTGTTCGAGATATATGAACTTGTGTATCATGATACAAACCACTTCTTTGCGCAAAACGCATAGCCACTGCCGATGGGCTGCTGCGTGCAGTTCCGCTGATGCTCACCACTTTACCGACACGATCCGGATGAAGCCATGCTGCCGCGAGACTCTGCATCCCACCCATTGAACAGCCAACACTAGCAAAAAGCTTGTCGATCTTGAGGTGGTCAAGGAGACAATACTGGGCGCGGACCATGTCGAAGATAGAGATGACAGGGAAGGTAGTAGCATACGGACGAGCTGTAGTAGGGTCAATCGATGAGGGGCCGGTTGAGCCATAACAGCCACCGATGACATTTGTACAGATTATGAAGAACTGGTTGGTGTCAAGAGCCTTGCCAGGGCCGATGAATTTTTGCCACCATCCTTCAGAAGGGTTTGCTTCGGTTGATGCAGCATGAGATGAAGCAGAGAGACCTGTGTGGAGTAGAATAACATTGTCACGAGTAGGAGAAAGAGTACCCCATGTCTCGTAAGCAATGTCAAATGATGAAAGAGACTGAGGTGAGTAGGTCAGTTTGAGTGGACGGGGGTGATGATAGACATTGTATGACGTTGGATTTGGACGAGCATATGCAGGTTCCGGACCAGTTTCTGATTGAGAAGAGGGTGCTTTGACGTTCTCCTTTAACCTAGATTCGCGAGCAGCATGGGCCTCGACGCAAGGAAAGCTGGGTCGACAACTTGAAGAGGAAATTAGACGATATCTGGGTGTGCTATAATATACAGACGACCTGCAGAGGCTTAAAAGTCGGGCGGCCATT
>CEMU01569317.1:140268-173989 GCA_900068965.1 Calocybe gambosa
CGTGCTGACCCTAACCCTAATAGTCTGCCTCTCCCTGGAACTGAAAGAAAGATATGCTCTCGGTGGCAGATGCCTGTTCGCATGGTTCCGGAACAAGCAGTTCAGCCCACACATTATACTCTAGCAGTATCATCTCCTCTTTACGATCTGCAGGCAATTCTGGCTCAGCTACAAGCCATTCGTCGAGTATAACTGGCTCCAACGTTCAAGACTCGGACTGTTGCTACGCGAAGCGAACTAGGCCCCGACGTAGTCTCAATATTCTTACAAGCAGCCTCCCTAAAGACGTGAGCAGATGATGATCCCGTCCCACCTTATGCCCGTGCCTAACACGTGTCCGTCGTGCGCATGCAGATATCTGCCTTGATTCGTTCTCACAGTACAAGCTCTCGCCGTCAGCACGCAAAAAAGCACCACGTTCGTATTCCATTTCTCTTTCAGTTTAAACTGTCATATCATACTCGACTTCAGAAACAAGATTCTAATGCCAGTAACGTTGACATGGTTAAAGACAACGACAGACCAAGCAGAAATTTAAAATCAGACAACAGAGCAAGCCATTCCAATCTATACTACTTTTTCATTCACATCTAATCATCTTTCTTGTACAGCTTTACCAATTTATAGCCCGATCACTTACTCGCTCCCGTTCCCGCTCCCGTTCAAGAAACGGTCGCGATACCCCTCCTCCTATTGACCCTAACGAACCTATTCCAAACATTCCCTCAACCCGGAACGGCCGTCTTCAAATAGACACTATGGGGCAGTCATCTCCGTCCAAACCTGCAACCCGCATTCCTTCACGCCCTTTGTCATCCACAACAACAGCTACCAATACCACCATTACTCCCAGCACACCGAAACCCAAGAAACGTCCACCATCCGCGTTGCCCATCCCCGTAATTTCCAGTCATGCTCAGCCAACGAATCAATCCCCAAGACCAACCACTCCAAAGGCTTCCACCGCACGTAAAAAACTTCATACACTCTTTGGCATTCCCCTTTCAAGTCCAAAAAAATCTTCTTTCAACTCTTCAAGGCATAGTAGTCAGCGACAATCTTTAGAAGCATTACCGTCTCCCCCAGCTCACGAAGATGACGAGATTAACGATGATCCTACTCCAAAAGCTTTCAGACCTCATTCTTCGCGCCCTTACCCTCGTCCCGAGAGCCCAACCCCTGACTTTCACCTAAAGCTGAATCATGATACCAGCAATAGTAGCACTACAAACTCGTCAGGTTCATCTCGACTGCAAAGATTCTTAACAGGACCAAAGATACCCACTGCTTCAGCTGATGTAGTCTCGAATCCTATCAGGAGGCCGTCAGGTCCTTCGCACCATCACCAAAATGGCGCAGGTTCGTCGGCAAGATCTAAATCAGATGCCTTGCCTTCAATCCCATTGTCAAAGCGTATGATGAGTCCATCACGGGCTCTTTCGGCGCCCGACACAACACATTCGAAACGGCCAGGAACCGCACCTCAAGCCGCTGGCTCTTCAGTCGGGCACTCGTCTCGCAAGAGCTCTGCGGAGTCTGGTCCAAGTGCTGACATGGTCGACAATGTTGGTGCTGTGAATGGACATGGCAGGACGAAACCACAGGGTCATGGGCGCTCGCAGCGTGCTACCAAGCATGGGAGCTTTGATTTCGAGCGGCCAGGTTGGAGCGCTGGCGTAATGCAACGTGCAGGGAGTGGTGGCACTACAGGCACTGGGACGAGTACTGGGACGAGCTTTAGTGGTTGGGGACGTGGTCACGATGCGGCAGGGGTGATAAGGGACAGTGCAATGGGACCTGGTTTGGCAGGTGTCGGCACATTACAAAGAGAGGCATCCATGAAGAGAGCCCAGGAGAGAGAGGAACTGGTGAACCGAATCCGCGAAGAAGAGCGAAGGAAGCGGAGAGCTGATGCACAAGCTGCGAAAGAACAAATGATGGACAGAGATTTGGGGACGTTGCACGAGAACTCACAGCCACCACCCAGAACATTATCACCAGATGAGACACGTGCGGCATCAACGGCAACAAGAAAATCATCAAGCTGGGGCAGAAAAGGTGGTGCTTTGATTGGTGGGGGAGGGAAAGGAAAGATGACTTCCATTGGCTTGTCACACGGTCTTTTTGATTTCGAGCCACCAGTGCCGTCGCCTACGTGGAGTACTGAAAGTGTTGGCGCTAGACAAAACCAAGCGCTTTCGGTCTCGTGGGCGGGAGAGAAGGTTGTGGGCAAATCCCGGTCCAAGGGACGTGTCGGTAATGACAAGGATACGGAAAAGCGGAAGAGTAGGGAGAAGGAGAGGCGCTCCCAAGCCCATCGTGGTGACCGTGCACCTGTGCCTGTTCCAAGCGCTAGTGTGGGACATAAATCTGGTACAAGAGGTCGTTCATTAGATCTCGGTCTGGGGCTTTCGTGGGCACCGTCCAGCATGAGAGAGAGCGCTTTGATACCCTCGTCAAGGCTCCTTGGGCGCTCTTTGAGTGGTGCTTCCTCGTTGGGTGGACGTTCTCTTCGCACTCCTAGTGAGAGGTCCACATCAAATCCCGCCCAGCTTGAAGAGGAAAATTCTCTTCTCGGTAATCACGTTGCAGAAGTCTTCAAAAATGCCCTTGACGATGCTGGCTATAAAGCATTTAAACGATGTATGTTTTTTCTTCGTTACATCCGAGACGAGGAGTGGCTGTAACTCATCCTGCCGCCTTTAGACGTTCATCTTTTCGATACACATGACATGCCATTTGATGGTCCCACCGGTATCGTGAGTCGTGTCGAGCAGCTACTTGTGATGGCACCCGCCCTCAGCGAAGAAGGCAAAAGGCAACTACTAGACAATTTTGTTCGTGTTGTTCTCCAACACGCATGACATCACCACCCCTGCACTTACCCGCATTCTATCATTATCCAGCCAAAGTCGTTCAGGTGCTCAACATACCCATTTTTATTAACGCTAGATTTTTTGGGTTTTCACATTTCAGATCTTGTTTGCTATCTAGCTCTTCTTGGAATCATTTAGCTGTCCTTCACTAATAATCTATCAATCCCTACCCACGACATCTACACGCCTTGCACCTATTACTCTAATTACGCGCCTATGACTCTCACCCTGTTATGTGATGATTTGCAATGTACTTTAATACGGTAGTATGGATAATTCATGTCTCGAAAATTGTAATATACAAATACTGACGTGGTAAACTAAGTCGCAGGCCTTAGTGCTCGCAGCCGTTCAGCAAGTCTCGTATCCTCTTCACCAACCTTATCTTTCGGAGCCACATCGGGAAGCAGATTAGTATCTTTTGCGGCGAGATCGTGCTGCAGTTCTATGTTTGCTTCTTCTGCTGTTTGTCGAAGGAGCTGGTCTATTTGATCTTGGGGGGTTGTCGTTGCAGTAGTGGAGGACATAGCGTCCTCCATATACGATGTTTGTACATCAAGATCTGAAAATTGAGCTTCGAATTTATCCATGATGAAGGAGATCTAGGAGTTGAAAATGAGTGAATTTCTCATTTCTCATAGCGGTTGGTCTGAGTTACTCACCCGCTCAAGATTCATGCTATCCATGGCTTTGTCCATACCCTTAACGACAGAGGTCATATTGCCTGTGACCTGGCGCATCACCACTGCCGTCTCAACACGACTAGCAACTGCATCTATGCGGCTTGACAAGCGAAGAAGGTTCAGCGCTTCACTCTTCTTTCGGATGGCATTGGAGGCGTAGATTCGTGCTCCGTCGTTGTTTCCTTGCTGAAGCGCCTGGGGATAAAGATTGACTGGTCGATTCTTTTTCTTTTTCGCTACAATGTAAGATGTACCTTCTTTAATCTTGACTTTTCCGAGTTTTCGTCTTTCTGTGCTTTCTTGGCTTGTCGGTTCAAAGTCTTTGCAGTAAACTATAGATTGCCGATTTAATTGTGCTATCCGCATACTGATCGGTAGCTTCACCTTCAGTTGAAATAGAGTGTCTATTGAGAATCAGCATGAAAGGAAAGGTTTTGCGCCATTTGACTTACTCACTCTCGAGGTTGCTCATCGTTTGGTCGCACTTAGATAGCAGCCGGCGGCAACCTTTAATTAATCCGTGCACGTGACTATGTCCATTTTCGTCACGATGTTCCTGAGAACGAGCTTCGTTTTGCTCTCGACTACCTTGCAGGACAGGAGAAATTTGTAACCCTTCGATGGGTTTGTTAACCTACATCAGGTTGATTTTAATTTTAATTTGTGGATTATTCTCTTACATCTCACTCATCTCGACAGTTATGTTGCCGTGATAGCTGCCTTTGTTTTCGTCACGCTCTCCCTTGGTCTGTTCAGTTCCTGCATCACTTCGAAAGTTATTCTGAGCTTCATGTAGCGAGCGGCCTGCTTTACGTTTCGGAATTAATCGAGGAGCATAGTCGACTTGCCAAGATTTATGGCCAAAGAGCTATATATGTATGTATGTATGTATGTATCATTTCGACATTGTATGGCTAACGCATGTTCATTGAAGGTTATCATCGCTCTCCACGTCGTCTTATACCTCTCTGAGTCACTCCCGTTCATGTACACGGCATTTTCGATCATCTGTCATTTTGTTTATCTCCAAAACTTCTCTGCATCATGGCCGCTCATCTCTCTTACATCTATCTCTTTCCTATTGTCATGTCTCTTTGTCGTTGTCGACCACTTCCTATGGTTTTTCTACTTCTCTCGTATAACTCAAGATGCGAGACAACTACGGTCATACAGGGGCACACCGCCAGACACCCCTGGTTTCACGGAAATTGCTTCCTTCTTTGGCATTTGTGTTTGGCTCATCCCACTATTCCTGTTCCTAAGTCTCAGTGCAAATGACAACGCACTTCCGGTTTCTGCAGGTAACACCATACTCTTAGCTTCGTTGGAATAATATCATATTCACTTGATCGCAGCGGAGCCGGGATCTCCTACAACCGGATCCTCATCCATGCAATACGCCCAGACCCGTGTCTCTCTTTTCAGGTCACTGTTCTCTCTAGATAGCCTACCTCAACTTCGGCCGAAAGCTTCACGGCGAGATCCTGATGGCCTCCTGGCACCTCATGCTACCAATTCTGCACGGCCACCCGCGATGCCTCCATCTCCAACGACTTCACGCTATAGCTCATTACCTCCACCACCTCGTTCGCCAGGGTCTGCTAGAACACAAGATACAACTTTAATGTCACCTAATCAAAATTTTTACCTTGAAAGCCCTCCACGTCGAACGACGTCTTTACGTGGGCAAATGGCGAGTGTAGCCTCGGGGAGAGGATCTAGTCTTGGCTTGAGAAGAGCCGGAGGTTCCTTAGAAGATAGGGATAGCTGAAAGAATATCTACTACATTATGTTATATCATTTAGTACGCTCTGACTCCTAAATTCCCACTTCAGCTCAGACAGTGAATATGATGCTCTTGATGCTCTACATTTTGCCTTACATAGATTGAATATAATTGTTGAAAGTCGTGGTATCTGCCAAATAGCGTCATTTTATCATTTTTATGATCAGTTTGAGTTTATTTCCGAACTTCGAGCCTCCGACATGTATCTGTATCTCGGCCATAACCCTCGTGTTCTGTATCTTGTAACTAGCTCACACGATGAGAAAATTGGTCGACCACCGAAGTCCCTTGTATTCCGTGCTGGAGAAACCCCTTCACAGGCTGTTGTAGAGTTTCTACCCAAGGACGAAGTTGATTTATCGAACGTCATCCGGCTCACCAACAGAATAGTGAAAGGATGTCTTGGTTTGATATCTGTTGATTCTGGTGAGAATAATGTTGCAATATCGTTCGACTATCTAAGTGCAGTTCAGATATTTTTCTGGCTCTGGTCACAAGTGCTACAGAGGTGGGGAATACTAGACCATCGGGTTCCAGGCCTGAATCCGTTGCCAGGATTCATGAGGTGTCTTTTTATTGCTTGACTTCCGCTGTTTGGGACGACCTGTCTGCTGCAGCCGAAGTTTGGCTGGGACCAGACAGCCCTGAGATGGCTATCAATAGAGAAACGTATACGCAGTCCTCGAACCAACCCCCAGTTTTTGAACACCCGTGCTCACCACTAACAAAAATTTTATCATCTGGGTCATTCTACTATGCGTTGGGATCATCATGGGATCTTTCATCCCGCTTGTCAGGTCGATTGCTAAGGGACACCTCACTTGATAGTGTTAGTGTACTCGACGAACGCTTCGTGTGGAACGAGTATATCATTCGGTGTTTTCTCGACTTCCGTGATAGACTGGGGGCCCATGAGCAGTACGAATTTGACCTGTGCCAGTTTATAGTATGTGGGCCTTCTTGACGAGGTTCACCTTTTGACAGCTCCTAGATTCTTGCTGTGCAAGGTTATGTCGGTGTATCTACAATGTCGTTACCGGCACCGCCGACAAACGGAGCCCCTACAATCGCCCACCTCTGCCTTATATCACGACTCGGATGGAAGCGAGCAGGTACGCGTTTCAATACTCGAGGGGTGGACGACGACGGAAACACCGCAAATTTCGTTGAGGTGGGTTCCATTTTCTGGACACAAACATTTGGTCTTAGATATTCCCTTAGACAGAGGTGGTTTTCAGCACCGATCAACATTGCGTGAGCTATGTACAGGTCCGGGGGAGTGTTCCCTGTATGTGCCTCGATCTAAGATCACTTCTGTTGAAGTTATAATGTCTTGCAGTGTTCTGGGAGCAACAGGGTTTGCAAACATTCGGCCAAAGGATACAAATCACGCGCCCTCATGCATCACAACCCGCATTCGAAAGGCACTTCTCACAGTTAATGGAAGAATATGGGGCTGTTCATGCTATCAATCTGCTTGGAACGAAAGAGAACGAGCAATCGCTCACAAGCGCTTACGATCGACACCTTCAAGTTACTCGAGGGGTCGTTGGTGACGACCTCGACATTACACACTTTGATTTCCACAATGCCGTCAGAATAGGTGGACACGACAGCGTTATACGAGACCTAAGGTATTTCGGTGCCCCCGATAAATTAAATGCAGATTCACTCACATGACAGGCGTCTCGAGTCCATCGCGGATCATGTGGATAAGTTTGGATTCACAATGTGCAATGCTGACTCCGGTGAAATTATCACAGATCAGAAGGGTGTATTCAGGACGAACTGCCTTGATTGGTGGGTCATTTCCTTCGCGATATCAATACTTGGTTACAGTTATTGTAGCCTCGATCGAACAAACTTTGCCCAGGATATTCTATCTCGTATCACATTGGAACAATACCTCGACCTCGTACAACGGCGTGAATGGATACAGTCCCAGACCTTATGGTCACACCACCGTGAACTGTGGGCTGAGAATGGTGATGCGTTGTCTAAAATATACGCTGGCACAGGGGCCTTGAACACAAGTTACACACGAAGCGGGAAACGAACTCTTGCAGGTCAGTGACATTGCATATAACTCAAGTGATCTTTAACTTTCTGCAAGGTGTTCTATCCGATGCAACGAAGAGCGTTTCACGGGCATACATCAATAATTTCCAGGATAAAGGTAAACAAATCGCCATTGACATGTTTCTGGTGCGCTTCCCTTGATGCCCCAATAGCGCCGTTATTTGATCTTGAATGATAGGGCAACTTGAGTAGCCAACGTCCTGTAACGATTTTCGACCCTATCCACGATTCGGTTCGTGCAGCACTGGAACAGCGGTATTTCGTTCGTTAAATCTGCCAATTGTTTCTCCTTACTTAGTCACTGCAGTCTATCAGAGTACTCGACAACAAAAAAGACGACAATCTTTACTGGGACATGGAATCTGGCTGGAAAGGTACGTCATGAAGTTTTAAACTAACTTCTTGACACTTCTCGGTCATCGGTTATAGCCTCCCTCCGAGTCCCTACTGCCCTGGTTATTTCCCCGTGACAGTAAGGCTGCGTGCTTCATAGTTGTAACTGATGACCTGATTGTCAAATACTCGCTAAGGCATCAACGAGTGCGCAACAGTCTTACTTCCTTTGTTCATCTTTTTACAGTACTCTAGTCCCGATATTTTTGCAATTGGGTTTCAAGAGATCGTGCCTCTAACGGCTCAACAAATCATACAAACTGATCCTGATACGCGGTGCGTTCACCAGTTCATTTACACCTATCTCCGAATTCCAAGATCAATCCAGACGAATATGGGAGCGACAGATATTTGAGACAGTCGACCGGCGGCCCAACAAAAAGAGCAACTATGTGCTCCTGCGTAGTGAACAGGTCCTCTTTCTCGAATTTCTTTGATGAATCACCACTGACACGTGCGTATACCAGCTGGTTGGAACAGCCCTCATTATTCTTGTCAAGACTGAGTTGACCGCGATCATCAGGAACGTAGAAGCGACTACACGAAAAGTAAGTAGGTCTCGTAGTCACACCGTTAAGATGTTGAGTTGTGCTGTAGACCGGCCTCAGGGGCATGTCGGGGAACAAAGGTGCTGTTGGGATACGTCTGGATTACCATGACACAAGCTTTTGCTTCCTCACGGCACACCTTGCCGCTGGACACTCCAATGTTGACGAGAGAAATGCAGATTACAGAACGATTGCGGGGGGAATTCACTTCCAAAAGGGGAAAACGATCCAAAGCCATGAGTGAGCTTCTATTAACCTTGTTTCTTCGCGTTGTCTGATGGCTATCATAGCAACATCATATGGCTCGGAGATATGAACTATCGAGTTGACATGGAAAACGTGGTAGTTCGGAGCCTGGCGGAATCAGGCGACTTCGATACCTTGCTTGCGGCTGATCAGGTTGGCTATCAAGCATTTGGATTCATAAATTACTCAAGGCACCCATGGCATTTTAGCTCAAACAAATCATGGATGTGGGAGAGGCATTTCGTGGCTACGTTGAAGGGCCTCTCCTATTCCGTCCGACCTATCGATATGATTTTGGGACGGATATATATGACACAAGTGATAAAATGCGGATTCCTGCTTGGACTGGTGGGTTTTGCTTCTGAGATATAACCTACGCCTCATTGCTTTGTAGACCGAATTCTGTATCGTGGTGCTCAGCTTGACCTTCAGGTCTACGACAGAGCTGAACTGAAAGGCTCAGACCACAAACCGGGTATGAGCCTAATTTTTGATAAACAATGATATTAATCAATCAAGCATGTAGTTTATGCTCTCTTCTCTACAGAAATACGGGTTGTAGACTCTACTAAAAAGCTTGCGTTATCCAGGCTATTGCTTGAAAGCATTGTTTCAACGTCCCCGGGTGAAAAATTGGATGAGAAATTGGCTGCCCTAGTATTTTCGACTGATGTCGGCGGTTGTGCGTAGACATCCAAGCACAAGGTATATTGAGGAACTCATGTGTTGTTTAGTCCCTCCACCCAGTACTGATGAGATTGCTTGGTGGGATGGCGCTGGTACGCAATATCTAGCCCTCTTAATATGCAAACTATCAATCAATTGATATGTAGATTGTCCTGGGGGTGTTCTTCCCGTTAACGAAATTCAACAACTACCACATCACTGGAGAGTAAACCCGTTCGATTCTCCTGCTACATCGTCCCTGTCATCCTCACCTTCATCGTCGGACGAAGCATTGTACTCAGACGCGTTGTCATTACCCGCCCCTCTAGCTCCTGTACAAACTCCACGAAAGCCACCCCCACCGCCGCCTCGTTTAACCAAACCTACCATGCTTACGTGAACGTTTTTTTGACGATCCCTTAGACGTGTATTCAAATATAGATATATGTACAAGCTTAGGGAGTAATTATAAACATACTAGAAGGTTGCCCACTTAACACCATCATCAATGAATTAGATTAGGCCCTGTTTCTTAAGATCTTCGTATGTTTTGCGATTATACACGTTACCCTCATCGTCTTCTAATTCTTCCATTGTCTCCTGCTCAAAAATTTCATGGCGACCTTCTTGTTTGAGTTTTTCGGCAACTACGAGATCGATGTTAATATGTGAACAACGCGAGCATACGTCAACTAACGAGAAAGTGCATCCTCAATTCGAGTGATCTCATGGAAATGCTTTGTATTAGGCAACCCAAGAGCACGCATGCCAAAAGCGTGTCTCGATTCCTGTCTAAAGCTTAGTCGAACTTACGCTCATAGTAATTTATCAGCTTTACCTGGAAATGTCGATCGAAATTTTTCCTACAATAATCCTTGAGTTCAAAGAAACCAAGATCCCGTGAATACTAACCTTCCCATATAAACATGGTCTGAGCAGATTTCGCATCGATACTCCACGCCAAGACCATGCAGTTTGTAAAGCCAGTAAGGAATAGGCTTCCCGTCCCAGCCAAGGGGAAGTTTCAGAGGGTTATATATGCGCTCCTCTTCTTCCTCTTCCTCTTCTGGGCCCGTGTTGGCAGCCGGAGCCTGATTAGGGGGCTGAGCTTGGTCTAGTAATTCTTGCTCACGTTCTCGAGCAGTGAGCGAGAATCGGCGTTCAACGTTCGATTTTGTGTCGTTGATTGTGGTGGTGAGAATCAAAAGAAGAGAAGTGACAAGGTAGGTGATTTTGGCAGCATTCCGGATGCGAGGATTAGCTGAAGTTTTTGTGATGGGGGTCGTGGTTGCAGGAGTAAACGGCCCATTGGGAGCCAGATCAGGAGCGCCTGAACTTTCTTGCTTAGCAGCAGCTTTAATGTGCTTTTTGGAAGTGAGATGCGCATCGAAGACAGTTTGCTTTGAGTAGTGCTTTTGACCTGTAGATTCTCTGTAAACCTTGACATTCCTGTACAGACAAAAGACGTACACGGCGCACACCAAATTCCCGAAGAACCGGTGCCGTTTGCCTGCGGTAGCAACTTAGTTGTTTCCCAACCCGAAATCTCCCCCGCTTCCCATTTCTTGTCAAACTCGACTTCCGCTTCTTGCTGCTGCACGTCGACGTCAACAAGTGGTCGTGTCCGCTTTGCGAACGACGACAAATACTTGTAAAGACTTTGTATATAACTGCTTGAAGATGAGCTACAAAGAAAGTTGGTATGTGGCCCAGCGTACGTTTCATATTCCTTGGACAATCGTGCGTCTTTTGGCAATTCCTGATGCACCGGACCGTCTTGAGCGGCAAGGAGTATATCAAGATATTGAAGGTAGCCCGGTCGTTTTCCGACGTTTTTTAAGTTGGTATACGCTGTGTGGCTAGCATACAAGTCGACGTATTTTCCGTATGCTTCTTCTCCCGAGAACATTAACGAGATGGCTAGAACATAGGAGTGTAAGAGTTTGAAGTAAAAATCCGCTACGTAGTACACACGATCTTCTTCTTCATATTCCTCATCTTCTTGATTGGGTTCGTCAAGGAGGGCAGCAAGCTCGAGATCAAATCCTCCTGGAACAGAATCAGGATACTTGGCGTGGTGTTCCTGAATTTTAACCAACCGCGAATAAAATTCTGATAGGTCGGTATGTTGTGCAGGTGCAGAAAGAAGGTCAATTTCTGCTTTCCTCTGATCCTCGTCCTGGTATAGAGAATTTAAAGTCAGGACCCTCGATTGGATACGGTCCAGGATCTGCGAGGCTTTGTGTTCACTTTGTAGCTTGGCCTCGTGGGTAGAGTGGTTACGGGAGAGGAGCGTATAAAGGCCACGCTCGTAACCTTCGAGCTCCTCGTGTGTCTGCCGCTGGAGTTCGATGACTGAGTCCATTACAGTGACTGAAAGCGGTTGAAACGAGCAGAAACAGCGTAATTTCAAACTCCGCTTTTTACACTTGAAGCACAACCAACCTCAAAAAATAACAAAAATGGCTGGTATCAACCTAGGAGACGACGTAGGGATTCTGCTTGTCTATACATATAGAAAACTGACTTTGTGGGACAAGAAACTTGTGTTCGAGTCGTCCGAGGCTGTTTCGGTTGTTTCAACTTTCGATGACTTAGGTCTGAAAGAGGACTTATTAAGAGGAATATATGCCTACAGTACGCAGTATCTCTAAGCAAAAATCTTACCGCTTCTCTAACCTGAGTTATACCATAGATTTTGAGAAACCTTCGGCTATTCAACAGCGGGCCATTCTCCCAATCACCCAAGGGCGCGATGTCATAGCGCAAGCGCAATCTGGTACTGGTAAAACAGCCACCTTCTCGATATCCATTTTGCAGTCTATAGACGTAACGGTTCGAGAGACTCAAGCGCTTGTCCTTTCGCCCACTCGCGAACTTGCAACTCAAATCCAATCTGTGGTACTTGCTTTAGGTGATTACATGAACGTTCAGTGTCACGCATGTATAGGTGGTACCTCGATTGGCGAAGATATCCGAAAGCTTGAGTACGGACAACATGTAGTCTCCGGCACACCTGGGCGTGTTTTTGACATGATTCGGAGACGGAGTCTACGCACGCGGAATATCAAAATGCTTGTCCTTGACGAAGCCGACGAACTCCTCAACAAGGGGTTCAAAGATCAGATCTACGACGTATATCGATACCTGCCTCCCGCAACACAGGTGGTGCTATTAAGCGCTACTCTACCCTACGATGTCTTGGAAATGACAACAAAGTTTATGACTGATCCTGTTAAAATTCTCGTCAAACGTGACGAGTTAACACTGGAGGGCATCAAGCAGTTCTTTGTTGCCGTAGAGAAGGAGGACTGGAAGTTTGATACCCTCTGCGATCTGTATGACACTCTCACCATTACGCAAGCTGTCATTTTCTGCAACACCCGGCGAAAGGTCTGTCAAGTTTTCTATAGTTGTAAGCTCTTGTGATTCTCAACTCTGCACGAAGGTGGACTGGTTGACGGAAAAGATGCGGGCATCGAACTTTACGGTTTCGTCAATGCATGGCGAGATGGTTCAAAAAGAGCGCGATGCGATCATGGCTGAATTCCGAGGCGGTACTTCGTAAGTGCTAGCTTGTTCCTTTTTCAGTTGCTTGTACACGTTTATAGGCGCGTGCTCATTACCACGGATGTCTGGGCGCGAGGAATTGATGTGCAACAAGTCTCTCTTGTTATCAATTATGATCTTCCAGCGTATGTACTCAGCTAATACTTTGTTCCAGAGCTAAAATACATCTCAACAATTAGAAACCGCGAAAATTACATCCACCGTATCGGCCGCTCCGGTCGCTTCGGTAGGAAAGGTGTCGCTATCAATGTACGTTTCGCGCTTGGCGTAACAAACGCTCTTACCCACTGTTATCCAGTTTGTGACGGTTGAAGATGTCCGCATTTTACGTGACATTGGTTAGTTTTGATTTAATGTAATGTCAACAGCCGACGCTGACCCGGTCAACAGAACAATTCTACAGCACTCAAATTGTATAGTCTTTCGAGTTCATTATAATCGGCTGATAGCTAACCACTGTTACAGGACGAAATGCCCGTTAACGCTGCTGAGTTAATTTGAGGGTTTTTACATATTATTCACTTATTGTCGTAGACATCAGCTATGTATTCTTTAGTTTTGCCCACCGTGTAACCTGGCGCCATGTTTAACTCCGTGTCAAAATTACGTGCTGATTGGATGGGTCGGAGTTTAAATTGTTCCGGTGCTTCCCGACAGCTTTTTCAGCGCAAAGTTTTTTTTTTCATCATCTTTCACTTGACATCTCATCCTCCTCCAAAAACCCCCACTCATCCCCTTCATCAAAAATGGCCGACGTTAAAAAGGTCAAGTCCCCCAAGGATTTTGCTAGTATGTTTACAGTTCCTGCTTTACCTTTCATGCAGCGTTCAACGTTATACGTGTTACAGTCGATTTTATGATGGGTGGTGTTTCTGCTGTAAGTTTTGGGCGTTTTTGAACCTTTAATAAAACCTGCTCATTCATGTTACTCATCAGGCCGTCGCAAAAACTTCCGCAGCGCCAATAGAGCGTATCAAACTCTTGGTCCAGAACCAAGATGAGATGGTATGTCATGACATTCTTTCGATTCTGAATGCTGCTTGACACGTCACATCGTAGATTAAGCAGGGTCGTCTTGCTACTCCTTACAAGGGTATTGGCGACGCTTTCGGTCGCACCTACAGGGACGAAGGCCTCCTTTCCCTCTGGAGGGGAAACACCGCCAATGTTATCCGTTACTTTCCGACCCAGGCCCTTAACTTCGCTTTCAGTACGTGTTTTTTTGGTCGACACTTCATCTCTCAACTGTTTCTCAGAGGATTACTTCAAATCGTTGTTTGGATTCAAAAAGAATGATGGTTACTGGAGGTGGTTCGCCGGCAATGTTGCTTCGGGTGGTGCTGCTGGTGCCTCCTCGCTCCTCTTCGTGTACTCGTTAGACTATGCTCGTACGCGGCTGGCTAACGATGCCAAGTCAGCTAAGGGCGGAGGTGCTCGTCAATTTAATGGATTAGTGGACGTTTACAAGAAGACCTTGGCCTCTGATGGTATCGCCGGTCTATACCGAGGTTTCGTTCCTTCCGTCGTCGGCATCATTGTCTATCGTGGTCTTTACTTCGGTGTTTACGACTCGCTAAGTCAGTACATTTATCTGATTTTTCAAAATACATGTGTTCATATGTTCTGCGGTTTGTAGAACCCGTCGTGCTCGTTGGTGCTCTTGAGGGCTCGTTCTTGGCCTCATTTGCTCTCGGCTGGGGTGTTACTATCGGCGCTGGTCTTGCTTCATATCCTCTTGATACAATTCGGTATGCCTCGGTTATCTTTGATTGAGCACCCTATGTTTACGCTGTGGATTTTTCAGTCGCCGCATGATGATGACCTCCGGCTCTGGTGTTAACTACAAGTCCATGTTTGATGCTGGTTCTCAAATCATTGCTAAAGAAGGCACGAAGTCACTTTTCAAAGGCGCTGGTGCCAATATCCTCCGTGGCGTTGCCGGTGCCGGTGTGTTGTCGCTCTATGACAAACTTCAACAAGTGATGTTCGGCAAGGTCTACTCTGGTGGTACGTAACTTTCCGAGGGTATAGGCGTGGCCGCATTAACTGATTCTCTATAGGGTCTGGCTAAGTAATTTGTATGATACCATCTCCGTAATAGACTTTCTTTTATTACCATCAATGGCTTTGGCTATATTATGCAAGGGCTTATTAAATATAACGTACAAAGAGCCTTTCGGGCAGATAAGCTACTGGTGGGAGTTAAATCAATGTGTAAGGAGTTGTGATTATCTTGCGGAGGATAAAGATAATCTTATCGCATCTCCCTCACCCTGTAATATCACTTGCCTTGATGCATATAATTTTGAAAACCCATCTGGACGTTAGGGTATGCTAATGAGTCCTAGCGGAAGAAAAAATAAGGGGGGGGCAAGCAGCAGCTAAGATCGGTGCGAGCACTCTTTGACAGAGCTATGTCTAGTTTTCAGACGCACAGCATCATGCCCCTCTTCCTCTCATCGCTATCGTCACACGGGCGCAACTACATTCCAACCCTTATTTTCACTACTTCTTTTCCCAAGGGGGTTTCCTTGGACTAACTACCGAACGTGGGTTAAAGTTAAATCAAATGCCTAACCTTTTTTCATTTTCTAACGGCGGACTTTCTTGATTCGGCAAGACAGAAATAACCAACAGCCAATGTCTGCCAGGTGTCATCATCACGACCTATTAAAGAGAGAACATTGGAACCATGCTTCCAGACGGTGTCTCGACAATACCATCAGGTATGACATCCCATGCATAGTGAACATAACCCAGGAACGGGGCTACACGGCCGCCGCAACGCTTCTTGTTAACCCTCCCTCTTCAAAAGATATATTGCGCGGAAGGACGAGAGCGGCATCAGGTATGCCTTATGGCAAAAGTGTAGTTTGGCTACCTCACGCGGTAAGTTTTTTTTAGGTGCAACCGCATGGCAGCCTTTTGGCTAAGGAATTAAGGGTCGCATGAGCTTCGCCGTTAATAACCTGCAAATGTAGTTCAGACCTCCTGCTAGGGTTGATTGGTATTCCAGAGCCACAGGCGTTTGTGCTAATCCAATCAGCGAGTGATAGTGACACCGGGTACAGAATTGTACAGTAATTTGCGTATAAGAGGCCATATGGATGCAGGTCAATGTGCGGTCCGGTTAACAGTTTCCAGAAGGTCTGATTCATAGAACATTCATGCAAACTGCGGTTCTCCGCTACTTTTGCAGCATAATCGGTGCATAAGATGCTAGACATATCGCCTATAGACTTCTGCATCAATGCAATGATTTAATATGATCAAAGATTGAAGTTAGGGTTGGAGAACTTTCCTGATTTGCGGCGCATCGCTGTCAAAGGAACCTATCAGAAAATTGAGAGCGATGGAAGGACCATGGACTACCATGGTAAGACATCGACGAAATAGCGAGGACAATTGGTGAGTAGTCAAGCCTCCATAGGGAAAGGTGTATACGCGTTTGAAGCGCTGTCTTTAACAGGTCAACGGTGAATAAAGATAGGCCGGTGCTTCTGACCGAACAACGAACCCGGGCAAGAACTTTCGCGCCGCCGGCAATGAGTAGTCGCAGAAGTATATAAAACAACTCTCGAGGAGAGCGTACGCAAACGGGTTGGCCTTCATCCAGGGGATATTCCGTTGGCAAAATCCCTGACATGCGAGGTTGGGCTTTCTACGCGGAACGAGATGTTCGGAATATTCAATTTCAGATGTGACGAACGTTCAAGTTTCGTGTCGTTAAACCGATCCATCGCACGTATCCCTCAAGCCAACTAGCTTATAAAGTGCTAGTTGACATCCTGCGGCACCAGGATCGGAAACAGTCAGAGGTAACAATAGCAGGCCTGAGTGGTATTAAATCCGCGCTGTCGAGGCTTCATGTCAGGGTAGAACCCTGGAAGGGCTTAAGTTTGGCTCCAATAGACGAAATTATCTCGTGCTAGGGATTCTAGCAGTCTAATAGGGCTACGCGGAAGGGGAAAGGTGCCAATATAGCCAAATACCGAGGGAAAGCGTCACATCGTCCTAAGCCAGGTGGAAAGCTATAGTTTAGCCGCATGGCTGGAACCACTCTGGGTCGCGTGTGTGAACCAGACAAGAAGGTTCTGTCTGATCAGATGATGTGGGAGTTTGTCCCTATGGCGAAGCATGGGCAGACTGACACGGTCGTTGGCAAAGACTTGGTGGTCCGCGTCCAAATTTGCTTATACATTCCAGGAAGCCGGTGAGCCGGAGTTTGCATCATATAGACCAGACTTATGGAACATGAATAGAATATGCTTTCCATGGCCGACAGTGTGTGTTGCGCAAGCTCTTGTTCGATCATTTTTGTTCACTGTTCCGAAGTATTGCGGCCCCTGATTTAGTCGGCAGACCATAGGCCTCTCACGAGACAAACCAGGAGCTTTTCAGTGGTATCACCTTTAGAATCCCTAAGGGTTCTGTCGAACCGCCGAAAAGTCTGAATCTTCTTTCCTAGTTTGGTTTATTTGTAAAATTCTAGGAAACTACCTTTTTGACGCCAAGTTCCAGTAATCATGACTTCTCTGTTAGTCTCGTGGACGAACTTCCGAGGACGTGTCGCACTCCTGAGTTTGTAGTCTATAAATGCTCTTGAACTGGAGCTCGCTTGCTCCCGACTGTTCGCCCCATCATGTGCTACTGGCGCAGGTAAGTTATAGAGCATGACAGCTTAAAAAAGTACTTACCTATCGAGAAGAGTTCGTAACGTTTACGCAAGGTATATACACTTTTCAGACCTTCGTCGAACAGCGCGCCTGAAAGAATTCGCAGGTGTGGACATGGGGTAACGTTGGTTTGTGAAATAGTTGTCTCTTTAGTGTGTATCTCATACGTGATGACCTCATAAGCCTGACGAAGAGGTAAGTCTTCGGTGGGCTTTGAAATCACTGGCCGAACATCGTTCCAGATCAAATGCGACCTGGTAAACTGTAAGTTCAGTCCAGTGCATCCGCAAGATTGCCAGCCTCCGTTATGTTTAAGAACATGTTGGCAATAGTGGGTTTACAACATCGAGTTTGGAAAAGTAAATCTTACATTTTTTGCAGCCGCCAATACCCACAACAATACTCGCCTCGCATTGATAAGCTGTGTCCCAACTGCGTACCACGAAGCTAGATACAGGGCAACGTTACACTTAGATTCAGTAAGGAAGAGAAGGAGGAAAGCAGGTTTAGCTGGCCTAAGCATAAAGTCGAGTAGACTTCAGCTTGGTACAGAGGGAAAAAGTCGGACATACTCTAATATGTACACCTTGCTGAAGTTCCAATGTCATTACTAATTCTAACCTGCTGCTTTTATAAATGCTGCTGACATTGACGGAAGTATTTCTGATCAATCAGCGACCTATCGACCCGCCGGATTGAATCACTACTTGACTGTTCAGTCATCTCCGATATTATGCTTCTTCTTCAAAACGGCGAGCTCTTCTTCACGCCGGACCAAATCTGCCTTAGCCGCAGCTGCGTCTTGCTTGGCGGGCATATGATATAGCACAACGATATACCGTTCTTGGAGATGGAACCCGTTGAGGTGGTCGAGAGCATTTTTTGCCTGGCAGACCAGATCAGCGTCGTTGAGACACGGAAGAAAACCGTCACACACGTCCATAACATCATCGAAAACCACAAACGCCGTCCCCTTAGTCTTCTGTTCGTTTCCTATTCGTATCTGCCGTATGCTGCCATAGCGGCCAAACAAGTCGTACAAGTCTTCACCCGTAATTTGGTAGTTCAAGTTCTTCACAAACAAGATACGGTTGGCACCCGGAGGTAATTTGGTCTACGCTCCTATGTCAGGATAAGTCGAACTTGGTCATGGGTCGTGCGCTTACGGTAGGTCTGGCGAGTGCCATATTGTTGCGGTAATGCCACTTGTATTAGTTTGAGTCTCCTTTCCGTGCAAACATTGCGCAAACAAGATTTATCAAACGAGATATCACAATTTGCGATTCTAGAAAAGAGTCTTTTTGGTACATGACTATGGCAAGGCAATTAAAAATGTCCTTCATATGCTCATAACAGCCCATGCTTAAGCAATATAATTTGTTGCTAACAGTTTTAATCAGTTGCGCCTGCACTCGACCCAGCATCAGCACTAGAACTACTGGCACTGGCACTGGCACTGGCACCAGGACCACCAGCCTGGGAAGTGCTCGTGGGTGCTGAAGAAGTTGTCGTGCTGTTAGTGCTATCATCTGGTCCAACTAAAAAGAAATTGCCAGCCACGGGCTCTCCAAGGTTCGTCAAAGCGGCAAATGTCGCAAGATCGAAATTGTTCCTTGGTGTAGAGGCGTTCACAAACAGAGGTACGTTGTCGGAAAAATCGCCAGGCTGAGCGTATACAACAAGGGTATAGCTTGAGGGTGGGGGGCGAATGAGCATTCGTTGATTGCTAACAATAGGCATAACTTACCGGTGTAGCGCAGATCCTGCGGGTGGTGAGGGTGGGATATAGTCCCTGATAGCTGCGCTCCGATTTGTAAGGCGCATGGAGTCAGTGGAGGTAGTATCCACGACGAAGTCTCCTCCTAGGAAATGTAGGAACTGAGACAGGCTCCTGTCCTCCGTGGTGGGTGCGTCTGGGTCTATAAGTGCTAATACAAAAGTCTGATTGGCGGCTTGGGTGCTGTCTGACACGATTGAATAAACCGGTTCCATGGCTGTGTCTTTTTACGAATCAGAGGATTCCTTTGAGTTGAATGCTCCGGACGTCTCTTACCAGCTATGGTCAAGATAGCACTTGGGGTGACATTGAGTTGTTGTTCGGTGGTAGACGCCGTGAAACTAGCGTCTATGAGGGCGATTGGTGCGAAAGATGGTAAGACATCTGGAACGATCTGTGCTTGCTCAAAGGCTTCAGTGACGAAGCTCAAGAGCAAAGAGTTCGAGTCCGTCTGTGCATAAAGCACGGGCAGCAAGGATAAGACGAAAGCGGTGGTGCAAAGCATCTTTGGTAGGAATATCTTGCAAAGCCAGGCATTATATATCGCTGGACCGCTGGAGCCAACTCGGTGCTGGGACCTATGCCATACGTCGTTGGATAAAGTACTCGAGTAGTACAAGTTGACATTGACAGACCATTGTTAATGAGACTGCGTAGGACGAGTTGACGGCGATCCCGAGGACAGCGTACGTACAAGTAGGGATCATTGATAAAGAGAATTGATATGGCGATGCTATCACAGCCGTGACCGCCGCCATTGGCCGCATATAATTTTTAAATACTGCGGTGTGATCATCAACCTCGTTCCCGACCTTTTCTCAGTGCTGGTCACTTCTCAAGATAGCTTGCTTGGTGCTGGTCATCAGCAGCAGCGATTGCACCTTGCATCCATGAATTTGCCCAGAGCTGAGCTCCCGGCATTCGTAAAGGCCCTACTTCCACAATCGCCCCTACCACTTCCGCGGAGTATCATGCTTCTCACCTGTGCATCTCTCTTTTGCTCGATCCTCCTTTTCACCCTCTCAATGCTGGACTATGGATACCTTTCAATGCGCCTCAACCCTTGTGTGGCTATATACACCATCGTTTACCATATCGCAGTCATCCTCATCGGGTGTCGTCCCCGTTCACCCAATGCACCGTCGTACTTTTCATCAGCCGTTTTTTCTGGTTATCTGCTGGCCGTCATATGGCTTGCTGCGTTCATATTGACCATCGTTGTCCTCGCTTCTGGCAATAAGCCGCATCATCAGGTGGCGTGGCTTCGCCAACAGGGCTTACCAGTCACTGTGCATTCGCAAAAGTTTCAAGTCGTCCTTACGCTGTTTCAGATCCTGATAGTGGGTGGCATGTCGGTAAAGGGACACACTATAGTGCATAATGAGGGCCCAGACCCCCATGATTGGAGGTACAAAGAGAGAGAGATGAAGGTGTGTAGGCTTCCTGTTGCGCCAATTTGGTACTTACCAAAAGTTTGTCAAGGTGGATGCATAAATTTTTGTTCATGTGAAGCCGCCTTCTTTTTGTTTTGCCGCTCCATGTTATTTTTAGTGTAGGAAGGTAGTGTGTAATATCATAGTCTAGTATACGAACAGTTTGTGGTGATGATAGTGCAACTGGTCCAATAACAATAAGGGTTGGGCGGATGTACATTTCGAGCTATCAAGCCCATTTCCTCATCAACCGTTTTACCTCGGCACATTCATGTTCTCCCCTTGCGCACAACACCGTTCCATCGTCCAATGGTCCGTCGTCGCTGCTGTTTGAATCCGGAATCACACATTCGATGTCCTCCACATTTGGGCACGGGCACTTGTGGGGCCCAGAAACGCAATCCAGAGTCATGGGGCACAGGTATTGAGAGCATTGAGCTTAAAAAACAAAGAGCTTATTGAACGTTGTGCATAGCAAACGACAAGCAAGTGCATACTATTTTCTAAGTGAGCAGCCCATTGCGATGCCCCTGATCGTGGTTGCTGCTGCTGCTGTTGACTATGCTGGCCTCCAAACATATTACCAAAAAAATCAAAGTTGGCCGAGACGAGCGCAACTGCGAGAAATAGGACAAAGACTGGTGTTTGCAACATTTGGAGGACGAGGAGAACAACAAGAGCGCGGCGACGTGTCAATAGAAAATCACGTGGTATTGATATTCTTTGAAAATACAAAACATGCATAGATACAGAAAGAAATCTCCAAAATAAAGTACGAAGCGTTAGACATAAACAGGGAAAGATTAGATAGCAAAAAAAAAACAATCCCCATGTCATTAGAGGAGGGGCAAAGATATGTGGACAATTAAGATATTGTTTTCCTTCAAATGTCGATAATGGCTGCGTTTGTAATCTAGTCGTGTCGTCGTGTCGTGAACCGTTCAAGGTCCGGGTTAGGTGTTTTGTTGACACGTCCCTTGTAGCAGTTTAGCTGTGGGTCTTTGTGGCGTGGGGCTACCCGGTGTCTCGCCCAGGGAAGCTTTCTTCGGAGTGGTGGGGGTAGACTTTGCTTTGTTCAGCTTCTCCAGCTCCCGCTTCTTTGTTTGGGGGGACAATAGCTGCGACGTAATATTTGTATCTGGAGCTGTGACTGCTTTTCGTGGCTTTCGGCGGGGTGCAAAATTTTCTTTCGTCTCTTCTTTGTCATTGACACCAGTAGGTGGGGACTCTGTCTCTCCAACCGATGGCATTGACGTGTGTTTGTCAAAGTATACGACAAAACCGGGGTAATGAATGGACTGCGGGTCTGGCGGTGGTGGGGTTTCGCGTAAGGCGGTACTGTGGGCCGACAACGGCAGTGGGCAAAAGGACGAGGTGGATGGCTGACTGAAATACTCTTCCATCTCCTCGTCCTCCGTAGTTGGACCGCGAGATGAGGTCGCGGTAGCCTTGATTTCTGGTGAAGGTGCGAGTTTCTTGGCTGATGCTTTCGGAGGTGCCCTATGGGGTGTAGTGGGAGATTCCTCGGCACGTTTTGGGGTGCTAAAGTCAAGTTTTCTGGCGGGGCTCGACGGGCCCATTAGAACGTGGGAGAAACGAGCAGGAGTGGATGGACTCTTTAGCGTCTTTTCTGGAGAAAAGATACCCTCTTCGTGAAGAATGCGGCGTTTGGCAGGGCTGAACAAGTGTGGGGCACCTGGAGACAAAGGGCGTTTACGAGAAGGGATGTTGGAGTTGGCGAGAAGGAAGTGTTCGAGAGGAAGATCTTGAAGAGGGCGTCTGGCGGGCATTTGAAGTCAGAGGGAGCAGCAGCAGCAGCGTCCGACTTAAATTTTGTTAACAAAAGCAACAACGCCGTTGACGCGTGGCTACTTGTCACAACAATAGTCACACTATGTGACCGTTCGCGTCTCATTATAATACATTTAATCCTACGCGACAGCCATCACGACATCGAAAACTCCTGTACCTGTCAGGTTCGGTCGCCCCAATACTATGTTCCCTGACGGTGTAGTCAGATCATCAAAATCACCCAGCAACGTTGCTTCTGATAAAAAAGCTGCAGTCGTCTCATACGACGCTTTTAACAATGGCGAAGGGTTCGTAGAGATTCCCTTCCGATTGAATGGTTTGTAGCCGCCGTCAAAGGTCTACACAATAGATATGAAATCCCAAGCTTGTCATGACCTCTTGGGTACACTTACCATATAGTCCGCGATCAGCTCCAAGTGACGGCGATCCACCACAATATTGTATGCTCCAAAAACCCCTCCCATCTCCTTCAGAATCGCTGCTCGCGCCATCTCCACCCCATACGTCTTCAATACAGCATAGATGTCATTGGAGTAAATGTCGTCATATTCCAGAATCCCCTCCTCAGGTTCAGACGCAAAGTTCCACATGCCACGGAGATTGGAGCCGTTCGTCGTAAGCTGTGAACAATGTATGGTAACATAAAGAGTGACAAGAGAAAAGGAACTTACCCTGACTTCTGGCTCATGCCTGTTCTTATTCTCTTCTTTCACTTGGAAACACTCGGTGATGCCGGGAATTTCACGAATGGTGGTCGCACGGCATGTGCTTTCCACAATCCCTACGAACAGTAGTTTGGGCAGTTCCAGACGAAACTATTTCCCAAAAACCCCGCTTCAATAAAAAATAGACGCAAGCGAATGATTGTCATACCTCCAGCTGTATCGTACAACCGGCTTCCGTGAACAAAAACTTTGTGGCTTGGTTTAGGTTTTCCATGAAACTTTGCTGAACTCTCTTGACCTCGCTTTTGAGTGAAGTGCTGGGCTTTTGACCCAGCTTGGGCTCGTTGCCTTCGTTCTCAATATTGGAATCAGGTTCGGCTTCGAGAGCTTCGTTTTCATGCTCAGCCATTTCTTCTGAATCGCTTTCATCACTGTCATACGTTGCTTGCTCCTTCCTCTGCCTTGCTCGCTTTTCATCATCTGCATCTCCGTCTCCGGCCTCACTTTCACCATCCCCTTTTCTCTTTCTCGAAGTTTCGTCTTCGTCTTGGCCATCTTCTCCCTCTTCTGCTTCCCCACTTATAGTCACTTTTTTCCCTCTCCCTAGCTCTGCAATTTGGTTTCGTAGATCCGCGTCAAGTTTCTTCAACTCCGTTTGTATTTCCTTTTTCAACGTCAGCGGGAAATGCGCTGAGAATACTGCTAGAATATCAAGCGGATCTATACCATACTCGGCAACATATTCCTCCTTGGGGAAAAAATTGATGTTGATTGTGATTTGAGTACGCCGCGCCTCGCCCTCTACTTTCAGCTGTTCTTGCACAGTTACCGATTCAACCACCTGTGAGAGCTTGACACGACTTGCGCGTTTACAGAATAGATCGACATCATGGGAAGCTACTCCGGGGCGGACTTTCATGATCATAGAGGGTGTTTTGGGTTTCTGTGACGCTGTCATAACAATCTCACGGAGACGCGGAATTCCGAGAGTGACATTCGCAGCACCATGTCCTTTGATATGAAGGCTTAAAAATATAAAACGATACCTCCTAGCTGCAAAGTACGTACCAGCAAAGTGGAAGGTGTTCAATGTCATTTGAGTCGACGGTTCTCCGACACTTGACAGCGCCATTTTTAGCTGTCCTCAAAATATATAATAGGGAGTGACATACCCTTGTGATGCTAGCAGACCAACAGCCTCACCAGGATCCACCAAACTTCGCATGTACTTTACATTCATCAGTAGACGGAAGTTTGAAGAATGAATGGGCTCTTTTCTGCTTCGTAGTGGTCTCTCAACTTCTGGAGTTCCTTTGCCTCTGAGTAAATTTTGTGGGTTAGTCTTCACATATTGATCGACGGCTGCAGCGAATTGTTCCGAAGTACTGCCCAGGTACCAGTTTGGACTGTATTGTGATAGCACAGGCTCGTACTTATCCCTTTTGGAGGGTAGACCTCGACTAGGACGCTCAGCGGATTTTTTGAGCACCTTCTTCATATAAGACACTGCGGTAGTCTCATCCAGTAAACCGGTGACTACACGAGGTTGTATTTTGTTGACAAGGGACACCTCATTTTGGGCGATGAACTCGAATTGATACAAATGTTTTTGTCGCGTGACATCAAGCCCATCGCCACCGTAATGGAATTGATAAATAGAGTTGTCACTTCCACGTACTGTATTATCGTAATGCACGCGGATACCCTCAAGGTGTTTGATGAGACACCTCTGCAGGTAACCAGAACGCGATGTCTTGACGGCGGTATCGATGAGACCTTCGCGGCCGGCCATGCAGTGGAAGTAGAATTCCTGAGGTCTAACGCCAGTCAAGAACCTACTGGCAACATAACCACCGGCAATCGCCTTAGTCTCGAAAGGACGGAATGAGGGCAGTGTCTTCCCACTAACCATCACTGGCACGCGACGGCCCTCGAGCTCTTGTTGACCGAGAGCGCAGGAAATCTGTCGTGCATTAACAGCAGAGCCCTTGGCGCCCGATAGGGTCATAGTTTGCATGTGGTTATGAGGAAATTTGCGCCATAATTGATGAGGCAAAACAGCGTCAGATATGGAAGAAGTCAGTTTTGAGAGCTTGGTCTTTACAGTCATGTCAAGCCCGGCCATCTTACTGTCGTCCCTTAGCACGTCCTCAAGCAATGTCGTAAGCGTCTCTGAAATCGCGCCTTTTGGTGTGGAGCTGAGCGAGGGGAAGTTCTCGATGGCACCCTCGGTTCCAAGGTTCTTCCCGGCCTCCAGTATAGCATCGCGTTTGGAGTCCCCCTCGGCTGTTAGCGTCAGATCGTCCATGCGGCAGGTAAAAGCGCGATGCTGCAGGAACTTGGTAAACAATCGGCTGAGAATACCAAGAAGCTGGCCTGCGACATCAGCGCCATACAGTTCATAAACTGAATGCACAAGGCCGTAGTCGGAGGCCCCAAAGGCGGCTTTATCGAGTATGCCGCAGAGAAGCTCGCCATCCAAGAAAACAACATTTTCCTCTTTTGAGTCCGCGCCCCAGAGGTGACCAGGAACTTTGGTCTTCGCGTTCAGATTTAAGCCTTCTATATTTGCGGGTGTAATGTTCTTGAGGACTGTTGAGATCTGTCGATAGTCAGTAAGACGACGACGTCTACTTATGCTTTTAACAACGGAGCTCTAACAATCTGTTTTCCCGTCCAAAGAGGCTTTGGCTTCCAAATCGTAGGCGGAAGAGTTATTAATCGGCTTGAACTATCTTCTGGTCGCAACGCCCCATATAACAACTGGAAATACTCCTCGCGCATGAAGAAAGTATCTCGATTCGTCATCCATACACCAGCCACAACGTGGTCCTGGATTAAACCTCGTAACGGGTTGCCTGAGGTGGGTACAAGATATTGGTCGTTAGTGTTGGCGAGCATCATAGCCTCTGCGCGAGCAACCTGATTTTCTAGGTGGCGTGGTCAGCGTATGCCTGATTCAATGAGAAAGTGCACCTACGGGGGAAGTGAATATTCATTTCTACCACAAGCTGTCAGTGTTGCGCAATGGAACGCCATTTTGACGTACCATCTCCGTCAAAATCAGCTGTATCAATGAGAATACTGAGCTCAATCCTGGCAAAAATAAATAAGTGACTTGCCATTATATGAGTTGCTAAGAAAGGTAACCTTTTTGAGCTAAGCTAAGTTACGGTAAATAAAGCGTGGACTGACCAATTTGCATAGTGCATGCGAATCGTCTTCTCTCCCTGTAGGACTCGCGCGCTATGCGCCATCATACTGGGTTTATGGAGGGTGGGCTGTCGATTGAGGATAAGAATATCACCATCTCGCAAGTGTCTATACACCTTCTTGTTAACTGCTGGGGTACGTGTATAAAGGCCACGCCGCTCTGTAGCACCGCGGTCACCCTCTTGAGGCGTCAAGAGCTGATTTGCAATAGCAGTGCGTTGCTCTGTAGTGAGCTTGTCCTTAAGTACCTTGTCAGGCGACTAACGTAAAATAAAAGCGATAACTGACGAGAGATTGATGGTGGCCATCTTCGTACTCAATCATTGAAGCCCCAGGATAGCTCCGTGGACCATTTATAACCAACTGGCGCAGCTCGTGGAAGTTTGCTGGTGTCACAGGTTCCGGGAATGTTAGCTTTCTAGCAAACACGGGTGGCACTCCAATTTCGTTTGGTTCAATATTAACGTCGGGAGAGATAACGGAGCGAGCGGCATAGTTGACCCGTTTACCCTGCAGGAATATCAGTATATAGAAGCCTAAGCATTGAATAACTCGCCATCATATTTTTTCGAAAAAGACCTTCCTTCTTTTCAAGACCTTGCTTTACCCCCACTGGAGGATTCCTTCCTTGACGGACAGGTGCCGGATTCTTGCTGCTATCTATGAAACTGTTGACGTCGACCTGAAGTTGAGCTAATCGCTCCAATAGCGCGGCCATCAACTTGTGCTGAGTTGTTTTATCAAAACCAGGAACTTTCTGAGAGGCGACTCTGAGTTCAAGATTGAGGTCCCGTAAACGATAAGATGTGTTTAAAACTTTCGCGAGGAGTTCGTTATGGGAATGCTCAAAAAGTACCTCGTTCATTTTGGAAGGCGGTCTGAAGCGGGTAGGAGTCACGAGTATTACATCCAAAAAAAACATATCGGCGGATGCAAAAGAGAGCTGGTCAACAGATAGGGGCGCGAAAGGTCCATGTCGTCCATAGATTAAGGCGCATGCTTCAGCCTCGTTGCGGAAGAGGCGGCGAAGATGTGCTCGACATTCCTCCGCAGGGACGACACGTTCTTTTCGACGCCGCTTTGCCTTCTTCCCTAGGGCAGCTCGGAATTTCAAAGTTTTCGATTCGGTGTCACTTTTCTCCATCTCCTGTTCTATAAGGTCGTTGCCTTCCCCTTCGCTGCTTTCGGAACCATCCATCTCAACATCTGATTCCTCATTAGATTTTGGAGGCAGGTAGGTTCGTAATGCGTCGACCTTCTCTGCAAGAAGGACATCCGGACGTTGTCTTTGCAGTTGCTTTTTTTGTTTTGACGAAAGTTCAAACTCAATGACTTTGACGTGAGCGTCTTTCCTGAATGTGTACGCCGGACTAGCGACGTAGGTGAATCTGAAACATTGAACCTGTAATCAAATATTAACCACAAACCTGTAGCAGTTGTAGCATTTATTTGACAGGCAACCTTTTAGAAATTCATTAATTAGGTCCTTTCGTATTTGGTAGACAAGCGCGTCTTTATAATGATCACGATGGCTGCTCGGAGCTCGGGAAAGGTGTATGGCAACATACAAGTTGATGCGCGTTATAAATTGTTCGTCAGTTTCGTCATCAGCATTCGATTTTTCCACGACGACGTCTTCGTCCGACTCATTAACCGCGTTCTTTTTTTGGTGTTTTGGACGCGTTGTCCTGCTAACACGGATATGAAGATCATCCACCCCGTTCGCTGCATCAAGCAGTCCTCTTTCCAATAGTCGAAATTTAGCCACATATCGGTACAACTGTGATCGTTTTAAAAAGTGTAGTTGCATCGAAGTGCGAAACACCTACTACTGTTCGGCTCATTTTGAAACGATGACAAAATAAACACGTTCCGCGAAAGAGATTGTACATATTCGTCATGAAAAGCGGATGGAATACTGGCGCTGGTAATTCAATATGTCCAAAGTGGCCTGGACAAGTGTAATAAGTGAGGCGGCATGTTGCACAACTTCAAGCAAGGTAAACGTTTATTCTGATAAATGTGGGATATAATAAACATACATGTCAGATCGGTCACTCGGACCCAACGCGGGATCGTATAGTCCACCAATATTTGGCCGATTAAGATCGTCCAAAAGAATTGGATTGATTATCTGCTTCACGGATATCCTACGTATATCGTCCGTGGTAAGGAAGGAAAATGAGACGCCCACTACGCTAGAGGGTAATGACTGAGAAATATTCATGACACGCGTCTATTTTTACGTCTCAATGTGACAAGCGACTAGGAGAGCCTTGAAGGTTTTTCAAGTAAAGGTTAAAAACTTTGTGTCACGTGATTTTAAGCAGATGATAATAAATTAAAATCCAAAATTTGTGCCGCATCTAAGTTCAACCCCCTCGACGTATTGAATTAGTCCGTGGCTTCCCTGATTTCATCTTCTGTGCTTCACCAACAAGCTCCGCAATAAGACCATTATACGTCTCACTGTCCTGCTGTAATGATTCTCTTGTTTGAAGTAGGTGCGTAAGAAGCGATGAAACTGAGGCAGTCTGTGCTCGCAAACCAGATAAGTGACGTTCCAATGACGAAAGTGGCTGTATCCCCAACGTATCTAGAAATTAAATTTAGTGAAGGTGGGAGTACATATAGATTGGACACTGAACCTGGATCAAGTTCTAACAATGTTTGTATCTTTGCGTGATCAAGCTCGGGCTTTGGGCCAAAGTGAGATGATGGCCCAGGTTGTCGACCCAACTGGGTAGGTGTGCCTGCTCGCGAGCTCAAGTTGCTGGTAGCTCCAGCGCCGTTGTTTAGCTGAGGAGAATTCCGAATGCCAGGCGGTGCAGACATAGGACGTGTCGATATCTCAAGCGTCGGAAGGGGTTTTACGTTGCTGCGCGGGAGCACCTCGTCAAGATTCACAGGAATACCGAGTGTTATAAGGTGTTGGCGCCGTATACGGGAACGTATCCAATTCGGCGGTTTTGTGGGGGGCGGAGACTGTGCTAGCAGATTGTAGAGACTACGACTAGATTTTTTTGAATTAGCTATGGTTCAAGAGGCGAAGGAAACATAGTATTTCACCTTCCTGGTGTCGTTAGTATTTGATTGACCCCTTCCACATCCCGAATATCATCGCCCAAAAAAAAATTGGACAAATCTTTACGACTCCATAATGGTTCTAGTATTTCCTCTAGCTGCTCTTCTAGATAATGTCGTGATGGCTGTGGGTCCAACCTGAGGGGCTGGCAGTCGGCATATGACGAAGGTCCAGCAACTGGTGCGTCCTCTTCAAAAGTAGCGTCATCCTCAAAACCTGTATGGCTTGTAATTTTTGCTTCATCAAAGTCTCCAAAGTCATCATCTTCAGTTATAGCCACCTCTACAGAATTGTTGAATCGATCGTCAAAGTCGTGGTACTCTAGAACAGCCGGTGATGAGGGCCGTTTTCGAGGTGGAACTATACCAACCGCCGCTTCGGTCGTCCCCCAAACGGAAGCACCAAAAGTCAGATCGTCATCCATTCCAGCTATAGCACGGCTGTGAAATAGAATAAGTGGTAGACAGATGCGTTTTGTCCATATTTGCACTCATATGATTACATGATCTCCACTAACCATAACTTCTTATTCGAGTCCCTAAGCTCTCAAATACCTCGAACTGCTAGAAAAGTACATATTCGACGGCTTTACGATGTACTGCAACTTTGTATACATCGCAACGAAATGCAGCGTGCCAGCCAAGCTTGGAGTATATTAGCTCGTTGCAAAGAGGTGCATTGGATGGAGCTGTGGAAAACTGGTTTACTTCTTATAGGCGCGAATCTTGATGGTGAACAACAAGCATCCCAGCGCCTGGACTACCTTCGCACCATGATGCTTCGGCACCAGAATAATGTAAGCGTCTTTCTCGGGTTCTACTTTTGCCGTGTAATCCGCCTCGACGCAGCGAGAACATATTCTTCAAGAGATAGTCGTTTACTTGATCCAGTCAAATAGACACAGGGAGGCGCTGGATGAGTTACAGCTGTTCGAGGTCTGAAATATTCTTCCAGTCATAGTTTCTAATATCCAAATCAGATACCTCCCTTCTGCTCCGTACCAAGACAACCCAGTCCTTCACATATATGCTGGCTTGTTATGTCTATATCTCGCTCAATCAAATAACTGTAGGCTAAACATCACGTTCAACAAGCATCTCACTAGAAGGATGTGCAGCGTTCGATCCACCCAACGCCACGCTCCTTCGTGATTCCCAATCTCATCTAGAGTGTGCGCAGCATATAAGCCCAAATAATGCAATAGTGCAAGGTTTTCTTGCAAAAGTGAGTTGAAAGCTAGTTTTGTTTCTAGGCTCATTCATATATTAGATATCCGAATCACTTGGGGGAGCAAGAGCCAGCCAGGAGGACGATATCGAATCAGAGGATGATGAGTTGATGAAGATGGACAATAATCTACGTTCGAAACGCATACTGACCTAACTAGTACAATTATGAACCGCAAGCCCGCGTCATTCTCCATCAGAATCTGATTCCATATTTATGGCAGGCATTTCCTCGCCTTCATCCTCTTCCTCAACTCCACGAACTGGTGTGCCGATGGATGAGTGAACGGCATATGACTTAAGCGCCACTTGACGCTCAATAGCACTTTCTGGAACTGTGAGTTGGGGGCACACTTGTGACTCGGCTGAGTTGGAAGGCACAAGCACTTCGGCCTCTCGCTCTACACGCATGACAGGTAATTTTGGTGGTGCCAATGCGATTGTTGGCGATGTGTTTGCAGTACTTGATACAGGATCAGCAATTACTGGCATAGCTTCCATAACGACGTCTTGTGCGCTATGGGATAACGAGGGATGTTCAAGTGCTTGCTGCTGCAAATCATATAGGCCAAGTCCTTCACGAAGATCAGTCTCTTCTCGAGATTCTTCTGCGCGGAACAGAGACAGAGACTCGATATGGGGTAAGGATCGGACGAGTGGGGGTACTCGAGGATGTATTAGGTTTTCCAAGCTGCGATAAGCTTCCTGTTGCACGAGGTCAGTTCTAGGAATGCCGTTGCACTGTTGCATACGCACAGTATCGTCACTCAGTAGCCCAGCCTTAATGACAAGGCCAAGGGATCTACTCATGACGTTTGTTGTTCCGACACCGAGTTCAACATTGATATTGCGTACTTCCAGGAGAAGTTTTGCATGAAAGCTGGGATCAGGAGACAGGGATGCTGTGGAGATATTCGGAAGTGCCAGGAGCATCGACAGCAATATACGCGTCGATATAGACTGCAGAGCTGGTGTTAAACTGGGGTTCCGTAGCAGGTGGCGTATTGCTAAAGTGTCTTTATAAGAGACTACGGAGTAGGGGAGATGAATCTCACCATGAAGAGCGGCGAGAAGGGCACTCCTATCAGCGGCAGTCGGGCATAAAACTTCCCTGACTAGCTTGAATACTTCGTCACCCTCGTATCCTCTTGCTCTTTTTTTGCCCTTTCTACTCTTACAAACAACAGAAGCAGAGTCCTTGTTTTTCTGAACATCCAGTGGTGCTACAAGGATATTCGATATTACTGGCAAAACAGCTTTTGTCAGACGTGAGAGCAACAAGGGTGATTCGGGAGGGTGACAATTTGCGAGAACAGCTTCAATCGCCGATAAGAAGATAAAGCATTGCGCTCTGCCATAACAAACATAATTCACATAAAGATAATCGGTGAGGAATCCATAACTTACGAAGCTGGCTTCTGTTCTAGATGGAATACTAAGCACGTTATTAGATGCGTCGAACTGGACGTCAAATGATAGCGAGCACTAAGGGAGGGTCGTATCAATTCTTAGCTGGAATCATACAATCAAGATAGTTTACCATTTGGCTAGACATATAACCAATGAGCAAGCCAAACTCCAGAGTTCTGGAACGATGGACATCTCCATAGCCCGGACTGCAGGGTCCGCATGTTCCAACCCCTAGAGTAGGCATGAATACTAGCCGTTTGATGCTCCAAAGCTTCGGCGTACCTGATCATCTATTGTACAGCTTAAAAGAGCAGTTATAATCTGTATAAAGGCACCCAAGGGAAGCTGAACAGGTCGTGATGTTGTTGTGCTTTCACAAGATGTCAGAGTTGTAACGATGAGTCCATGTATATATGGATACCTTAAAAGACCAGATAAAATGACTGTTGAACAATGGAGCCGGTCCATATTTAGAGGTATGACTACCGTGGCATCGTCTGAGCTACTTGAAGGCCTGAGAGTTCCGCGAGCTAAAACCTAAAATTTCAGAATATGATTTATGGTAAGGGTAATACTAACCATCGTGCAGAAATGTTGTCCGTAAGTTAGCAAAAGCATCCCAGGCGAAAGCCAAGGTATCGTCAACTGCTTTCCTCCAATGGGCAGCAGCCGCAGCTTTTCCGCCTATCAAAGGCAGAGTAGCGAATAAACGAGAAGCCGCTTCAATTAAATTCTTGCGCGTGGGTGTTGGTGCGCTTCCGTTTAAAAATCGCAAAGACAACGCAGATAAGGCGGCATGTGATGACTTATGTAGGGCGGGATATGTAGGGACTAATTGTGTCAGGATTTCAAGAATAAGGACCTGAAGTAGATTTCATCATAAGCCTTGACTTTGAGCGCTTGCGCACATTGAGACTTACTGTCAAATTTTCATCGTGGTGTTTTTCAACCAACGTGATGATTGTGTTTGAGAATTTGAGGACATTCGGTGTAGCGATTTGTCTCTGATACTCCGGTATCCCTACCCCAGATATGAATATCGTTCTCAAGAGGCACATAGCAGCTTTCATGGTCGGAATAGGTTCATTTTTCTTCATGTATATACGGATAAGGAACTGACACAGAGACGAGTAGGGATGGACGGACACCAAGCATAGGTAAAGCAACACCTAACCAGCTCTGAGCGTATTCAATCATTATATTTCTGGAAAGTGTTGCTGTTTTATCCGCTAGACATAGGCCTGACCAGCGAGCGCCTGCATTTTTTGAATGCAGCAGGGAATTTATCCGCGCTGTCCACTTGGCTAGATGAGAAGACGGAGTTAACTTGTCCTCGGTGAGGGTGAGTAGTATATATGGAAGATGGAGAGCTGCAGACGCGTCTGTCGCAAGTTGGAGCTGTAGGAGCGTCTTGAGCGGGTGTGGCGGTTCCATCGCGAGGATGAAGCTCGAAAAATCGACCGAAAATTTCTGACTCAGAGGGTATTGGTCTCTGAAATTAATAAACACAAATATTCTGATCTCATCAACGACGGCTATGAGCGTCTAACGGTCTGACCCCCCACCAGAAACGCGTT
>CEMU01569317.1:174021-191598 GCA_900068965.1 Calocybe gambosa
CCATTGGACCCAAGCGTAGAAGAGCACTTGAATCTTTCTGAGTTTATTGTATGGCAATCTATCTTCCGCTTGCTATTGCGCTGACCTGGTAAAACTCAGGGGAAGTTTGATGTAACCGAATTCGTTGGTTCCGTTTCGGAGAAGCTAATAGCACGGTCTACTTCTGAAAATGGACGTACGTTAACGCTATCAAAGCTACGCTGAAGACCTTTGTTAAAGAGTTTCAAGCTTTTGATCCTCAGCCATTCATACAAACCTTCGAAGCAGCTATAGACAGACTGATTGCAGTTCGAAAGGATGTGCAAGCCAAAACAGAGCAGATGGAAAAGGGTGTCCGTGTCTCTGAAAGAGAATACTCCAAAAAGATGACAGACTTGAATCGTGGGTTTGAGGTACAGTTTGCCCGATTTATGGGTTTGTTCAGATCTCTCATCCAGTCAGGCTGTTGGGGGGTCTTTCTCAGGTATGGAGGCTCGTATCAATGAGGTCAGCAGCACTGCCGTACGAATCGGTACGTATATTACCGCAATACCGCTGCAGGAGTTGAAAAAACACCAGGGGAACAGCTGGAGACAGTACACATTGAACGACAAAGAGCTCAGGCTGCATGTGACATCATCGACTTTTACAACCAGATGAGCAAAAACGATACAGCACGTCTAGACACTATGAGGAAAGAAGGCAAAGCAGGTCGACGGCAAGTCGCAGTAATATTGCGGCGCCTAAATGTAGTAGCAAAGGAGGTGGATCTACCTGCAGCTGATAAAGTAAGTTGCAACGCAATTTCAATATGAGCCAACCAAGGAATAAACTTGATAGACCCGCGAAAATATTGAAAAATACTGCGAGAAATTCGAGAAAGAAATGCTGAACCTTTTCGATCGCTGCTATAGGAAAGGTGATCCAAAAATAATGCATGTTAGTAATTTTAATCGCACCAACATCCCTGGTTTTACTAACGCTTTACAGCACTGTGCCCAGACTCTCTTGGAATTCAATGGAGGTGCATCATGCGTACAAGTCTACGTCAACCAACATGATTTCTTTATCAATAACGTTCGGAACAACAAACCTTCTGATGATCATATTCTGTGCGCCTATCCTCCCAATACACATAGCACTACTCAAAAAATGAGATAGATGGGGTGCACTTCCAGACCCCGATGCAATTCCCCCAAAAAGTGAGCAAGGACTAACAGAACTATTTACGGAGATCCGCTCGACCGTAGAAACCGAAGCACAAATAGTGAAGGCTGTCTTTCCAAATCCATCGGTGGTGATGCAAGTCTTCCTACAGCGAGTGTTCGCACAATCAGTACGGACTTTGCAATAACTTCCAAGCTTTCCGACTAAGGAAAAACTAGATACAACAGCATATGGAGCAACTTCTTCACCAGGGTAGTGCAATTTCAGACCTGGCATACCTGCGTATCTTGCAACTTGTGCATATACAAGCCTCGACTTTAGTTGAGGACCTCAAAACTTACGAACTTCCTCATGTGTCACCGCGCACCCCCTACGAGGCGAATGAGTTCCGAAGGTCACTCACGACTTCTACTACGGTAGTTCCAGGAACATCGGCTGCCGTTAGTACAATGTTGGAGACTGCAATGGAGGAACTTTTTGTTCCATATATCGAAGGTCAACGGTACCTTGAGAGAGAAAGTCGAGGCTTGAGCACCCTTTATTCTAACCTTCTAGTTTCATTTACTCGATATCATGTATATCACAGTCATTTTCCTTTTGTCAGCTGCAGCTAACAGTCTCCACTATCTTAGGCAAAAGCGCAGAGGGGAAAGTCCTCCATGTTCGACCGTATGGTTAACCAACTGAGTGCTGCTGCCTCAACAACGTCCTCCACTGGTGGCTCGACTACGTCCGCACAAGCTGCAGCCGCTCTTATGAGGTTTGGTGGGATCAATACTGTCAATGCAGACAAGTCCGGGGACGAGCCAATACGTGAAGAGGATGGTCAGCTAAGTGTAGACGTTGCCGAAAATTTTTTGAAATGGCATGCGGAAGCTATCGGGCGCAGCGTTGAGTTGAGCCCCCCAAGTGATGTGTACGTACGTGTGTTCAAACAGTGGATCATGCCTTACGTTTGCTTTCAGTGCCAAAAACACCTTTGCTCTCCTTCGCGTGCTTGCAGATGTCATTTGCAATGCATATATCGAGGCGGCTGTTGAAACGTGCGTGCTTGACAGCCATAGTACGACCAACTCATTTTTATGGCAGCGCACAAATTCGCATCGAAGCAGCAGACAGCAAAATAGAGCCAAGCTTACAGCCTTTCACCGTTATTCGACTAGTAGATCTCATCTGCCATCTCTGGCAGCAGTATGTCAATACTGCCTTATTTCCACTTGCTAGCTCGTCGGTGACAATTCGTCGTGATATGGTGGTCTTCAACAATCAATCAGTGAGCCGGTTGGAAGGTGCTACTAATATGCTGTTACAACGCGTCGCAGATTGTATGTTCCTCTCCTTCTGTTCATTTTGGAGTGGAGTGAAACCCTCTCACCTAACAGCCATCGTTAACTGGCTGACCACACAGCTCACTAAGCAAAAACGCAATGATTTCAACCCGCGTGATGATGACCTGTCGTTCGCACGGGTAAATACAGAGCCATGCATTGCTTGCTGTGAAATTTTAGAAAAGGTTCGGGATGCCGCGACGCGAAACCTAAGCGGTAAGAATCTGGAAGCTTTCCTCACCGAGATGGGTGTTGCATTCCATAGGTATGCGTTTTTTTTTTCCTGTGGCTGGAATTTTTTCACCCAATGGGCGCAATCTAGTGCCCTTTTGGAGCATTTACGCAAGTTCCCTGTCAGTGCAACTGGCGGTCTCATGCTCGCAAAGTAAGTGGTTTGCCTTCTGAGCGCACATAAATAAATCAACTTGCGGCGTGTAGAGACATCAAATCATATCAAGATACCATTGCCACTTTTGGCATCCCAGCTCTACAAGAGCGATTTGAGTTTATCAGACAACTTGGGAATATCTTCCTTGTCCGACCTGATATTCTCAAGTCCTACATAACTGAGAATTACCTGGGGCGCATCGATGCTACCCTTCTTAAGCCTTATTTAACCTTACGTAGCGACTGGGGCCAGTTTGGGAAAATGTTCAACGATACTCAGGATATGTCAGACGAAGGGACCGAAGGCCGGGGTTTGAAAGATCGGTTTGGCAGGCTGAGCTTAATGATGAAAGACCTGGAGAGCCTGAAGTTAGGTGACGGGATATCCAAGGGTATGCCTACGATTCCTACAAGTTTCACGGGAGGTTTTAGTATGCCTAGACCATTTGTATCTTAAACCATCACCGCGCGGTTGTGGGAGTGATTTTGTATTTAAAGTATACTATATTCAGTATTTATTCGCCTTTGAATACTGGCTTGCGCTTTGCTCGGAACGCCTCCAAAGCTTCCAGTCTATCCGTAGTGGGTATTAACGTTTCGTAGGATGCTCGCTCGAAATCCAGTCCTGTAAAGGTTGTTAGTAAGAATCAATGGGGTTGATTGTGTTTAAATTCAGTACCAGTTTCAAGTGCTAGGTCCTCCGAACGAGAGATGGCTTGTTTCGCTGCCCTAAGAGCCAATGGGGCTATTCAAGAGAATTTAGCGAGAACCAAAGGTATTGAGAAAAATAGATAGAAAACACACCATTTTGAGCGATAGCTTCAGCAACCATCAACGCGCGGTCAAAGGCAGTGGTATCAGGACTCGATATGTAGTCCACGAGGCCTGGCGAGTTACAAATGATGAGCGTTTGAGCTACAAACCTGTCAGGTTGCCAATACCCCAAGCGAGTGCCTCCTCTGCGGTCAAAGTGCGTGCAGTAAAAATCAAGTCCTTTGCTTTTGATGGTCCGAGAAGCCGTGCAGCCCTCTGAGTACCACCGGCACCGGGTATAATGCCTAGGCTGGTTTCAGGGAGACCTATCTTCCTCACACTGTGACCTTGCGAATATCAGTATTAGGGGTGTCATCACTTACAGATGGATTCTGTGAGTACCTGCAACGCGTAAGTCACACGCAAGACTCATCTCGAGCCCCCCACCAAGGGCGGGCCCGTCAATTGCAGCTATAGTAGGCATTGGAAGATTCTCAAGTTTTCCTAGCGCCTCCCGTAAATCGGCGAGAAACTTGGCAACTTGGGCTTGCGACATGGCTCGCCTCTCTGCAAGGTCCGCACCAGCGCAGAATGACCCAACTGAAGTCGAGCGGAGGATTACGACGCGTACGCTTTCCAATCAGAAGAGAGCAACGGTTAGGGGAGAAGGAATAGGTTTGAGGCTGTCAAAAGGTCTTGTACCTCTTATCAAAATGAACCTCCTCGAGACATTCCCTAAGTTGCTATGTTAAACCCAGTTAATGAACCCCTGATAGCGTCAAAATCGTAATCTCTCCTATATAATTACCTGTAGCAGCCCCATGGATATCGCATTTTTGCTGTGTGGTCGATTGAGTAAGAGACAAGTTATACCTGGGTGAGACGGAAGGTTTTCTAGAAAGGCCTCTCTGGGTGTAGTTGAAATGCACCTGCGGTAAGCAGGTAAGCGGAGAGTAGAACAGAACCTCGCAAGTAACATGGGGTCAGTAAAGAGAAACACAGGTCATGTGGGTGTTATAGACGTGCATCATTCAAAATCCCGTTTATTGAATGTTCAACAAGTGAATGCCAGATTGAGATATTTATGGATATGCTGTGATACTCAATTCCGTATGTATAGAAATAAATAGGTCCTGGCCTGCGGACTCAGTGACAAGCAGTGACAACTAGAATGGAACGATATGGATACAAGAACTCCTTCCAAGGGAAGTAACAGTGACGCGAAAAAGTAATACAGCAACACAGCGCAACAAGAACGGGATCAATCACGACCGTAAAACGAATCGATGGATGGTTGATAAGAATGACGATGGACACCTGGTCGATCGAACATTTGCGGAGCGGATGCGGGAAACGAAGATTGAGTACCATGTTCATCAATAGGTGCGAGGCCATGATGTCTGTCACGGTCCTGGGGATTGTACCCGAACGGTTGATAGGAGTTGCTTGAAGTATGGGGATCCATAGGGGGCAAAGACGACAGCTCATTAATGCTAGGTCCAGGGGAAGGAGGAAATTTCCCAGTATTCGACGATGCTTGTGAGATGGGATGACGTGCTGAAAAGCTCTCAAAGAATTCGCTGCCACGATCAACAGTATTCTTGACCCGTCTCCTCATGAATATCAGAAGACCGATAGCAATACCGACACCGACAAGACCGACAACAGTGAATGTACCGGCAACTGCGCCTTTATTGGCAAAGAACCTAAAAATTAGTAACGTATGAGATATTGTTGCACTTTGGACTTGGATATAACAAACCCTGAATCGACGGCGGATAATGCATTGCTCGTCGAAGAAGGAGCCAGGGTGGATGTGCGCACAGCTATCGTGGTTGACGAGTTGGGTGGGACAATCAGAGTTGTGACTGGAGTTGGGTCTGCAACTAAGCTCGATAGGGCCTGGTGAGAAGTTGGTGCCTGGTTTGAGGTTGAAGACGCCTGAGATGAGGAGGAGGAGGAAGTCAAGATGGTACGAGTTAAAATCCTGCAGAAAAAGCATTAGAGGGCAATTCGAGTTGGAAACTACGAGAGACCTACGACTCGGGCGAAGAAGTTGACTTGGGGATAGAAATTGATGATGATGATAATGAAGAGGTGGGCAGCAAAGAAGAAGAGGAAGTAAGTGGTGTGGACTTTGAAGAGAACGACGATTGACTGGTAGAGAATGTGGAAGTACTTGTCGTCGTCGTTATCGTCGATGCATTCAGGCTGGTGGTAGTCGATGAAACATCAGTTACAGAGGTGTCCCGAGTAACAACGAGGGTGCTAGATGAGTTTGCAGGGATGTCCTCTGCTTGCCGAGGAGGAAGACGAGAGCGACGGCTGTAGCGATGCTGGACTGGCTGTGAATGCATATATGTGAAAAAAAAGAAAACAAGAGAAGGGACTACAGTCAAAGTCAGGATGAGCATATGTGTGGCCATGGTAAGAGAAGATGGGCTCACAGTGACCGATAAAATAAACTTATAATGGTGGAAAAGGAGTGAAAATTGATAAATAGGTGATACGGGGTTGCCTTTTTTGGCATAGTAGTAGTAAGAACCACGTTGCTACCCCTTTGATGATCAGGGTTGCTATAATGAAAATAATTGATTATTCGTATACTACCCCCTGTTTCGAGGCGCCCTGTACCCCATCTTAGTGGCGAGTCCCACAGATATATCCCAATGCTCGTCACTCGTTATCTCCACACAGAGTTGCCCTAATCGCCCACTCGACAGCGCTTCCGCTATCATATCTTCCTCATGCTCATTATGGCTACGCTTCATCAATTTCTCCAACACTTTCTGCCTTGACTTATATCACCATCATTAGAACCCGCTTGATCTCAAATAAATCACATACTTAAATTACGCACCTTCTCGTTCAGCGATGGCCAAATCGACCACATCTCGGTAACTTGCCATGTGTGGGCCCCCACATAATACCAGTTCATCTATTACATACAATCACTTGCGTTATGGCTCACAAATTGCAAAACCGATCTTCGGATGTACTTACCTTTTCCACCGGAAAAACAAACGTATGAAGGGGCCGCTTGTGGCCGTGTATGAATCCACGGAGGCCCTCGTGTACATCCTCGGGGCCCCAGTCGAGTATGTAGGTCTTCCTCTCATCCAAGGACGACGCCTCAAGAAAGATGGGATCATACAGAAATGCTAGATCCCCTTTACTGTGGAGGCGCAAACAAAGTTGCGATGACTCTTCGAGACTACAACAGAATAACAGAAACCTTCATCTCAGTTCAATGTACTCAGAACTAAGAGAGGGAGATTACCGTTTCAATGATTCTACCTGGCCGGACGGTCTACATCAAAAAAGGTGCTCAGAAGAAATGTCAGACTTGTCTGAATACACACTATTTCATTCGAGACTACCCCATGTTCCACCATTCTTGAGCATGCAACCGGCCCAAGTGACATTTTGGACGACCCAGGCGGGTTTGAATAGTGAATGTGATATTGGTACAAACCGTCAGCCTCCGCCGTGCGTGGAGACGTAGGATGTACCGATTCCATTGAAGTCTCACCACTTGATGATGCAGGTGAAAAGGAATTCTGATTGCTTCTAGGAGGATGACTGGGTGTCGCCGTGCTGTTTCTTGCAGGTGAATGTATTCTTGACGGAGTCTGTGTTTGCCGAGCCGTTCTTTCACTGTTTGCCGAGGAAGAGCGTGCACTCCCAGTCATCGCCTCGTCTAGAGCTCTCTTCATCTGCTCTTGTTCGTCGTCTTCCCTTTGGCGTGAGACAAGTCCAGCGGCTACCTGTAGCTTTTCATCTTCAAGTGTTGGCACAGCAGCAAGAAACTTTCAACAAGATCAAGAAATCACCTTTTCATTATCAACCACGAGACCGCGAATAACCTTGTGTGCATAGTATAATTTCTTGAAAGCAGCGTCTCTAGCCCGTATCGCCGCGTCCAAATCCGGCTCCCGCTGTGTGAACTTGCGCTGCAGCTCATGATTCTTGTGCGTCAGCAGCTGAGCGTTAACAGCAACATCGGAGCTTTTCCTTTCAAGCTCTTGGATAGACTGCCTCCAAGATTCACGTTCCAGTTCAATTTGACGCGTAAGATGCTCTAAACGATCCTGAACACGAGACATTGTGCCCGCAACGGCGGCAATCTGATAATACAGCGATCGGTAAAAGGGGAAAAAAGAAGGGAAGAAAGGAAAGCAAGAGTCATACCTCTTCGCGGATGGACTGTAACTCCAAGACGGACATTGCAATGATGGTTGACAAGAAAACAGATGTGATATAAGTAGCTCTTATTAAAGTGAAGCAACCCTGGACTTTGTGATTGCTTGGCTCGAAGTCGCCGTATTCATGTAAGTGAGGTTTTTATGAAGTCTCTCCCCAACGTGGCCGATGGCGTCCAAGCTCATAGTAGACATCCATACTCATGTATATCTACCACGATATGCAGCCCTGTTGCGTTCTCGCTCGTCTGTTCCCTTCATCCGCTCTTCCACACGCGATGGGAAACCTGATGAACGCTTGTTGATCCTGGACCACGAACCTAGCGGAGGGCGTCCAGTAGGGCCACAATATTGGAATCGTGATGAAAAGCTTAAATTCATGGATAAACACGGAATTCACGTATCCGTAGTCAGGTAAGTAAAGGACTGAAAAGTATTCGCTCCATCTCACATCATCGCGTATAGCTCTGCAAACCCCTGGCTGGACTTTTTACCAGCTTCCCAAGCTCACATGCTCGCTGTGGAGCTAAATAACGACCTCGAAGATTATTGTTCAACGTCTCCCCCTTTACTAGATGCACCAAACGTTCCTATCAGACGGCTTTACGGATTCGGTCTCTTACCGCTCGTTCCAGAGATAACTACGTCGTTCATCCTCGATACTGTCGATCAAATATCTCGACTTCCTCATCTACGTGGTTTAATCATAGGGACAAAAGGTTTGGGCAAGGGACTTGACGATGAAGCCCTTGAGCCCGTATGGGCTGCCATCGAAAAAGCAGGCCTTGTCGTTTTTATCCATCCTCATTATGGTGTAGACGCTAAGGCATGGGGCGATAGAGACAACGGACATGTTTTACCTCTTGCTCTCGGCTTCCCTTTTGAGACCACTATTGTAAGTGACCTACACCTTGTCTATTTTACTGTACTTAAACCATCGAAAAGGCCACTACCAGGCTCATTTTATCCGGAGTACTAGATAGATACCCGTCACTTCGACTGCTACTCGCACACTCGGGTGGTGCATTACCTCAACTTTCCTCTCGCTTAGCATCGTGTATCGATCACGATCCCATAGTCGCTTCCAGGCTTAAACATGATGCCCGATACTACCTCGGAAAACTATACCTTGACGCAGTGGCGTATGGATCTGAGGAACTCGGTTTCGTCAGCGACGTCATCGCCCGTTCCACCAGATATAATCAAACTGGTGGTGTTGCTACATCTATAACTGGGAATCGTAGCTTGGGTAGCCAGAGACTGCTGTTTGGGACGGACCACCCATTCTTCCCTCCACTGAGTTCGGCAGAGAAATGGAAGAGTGTTGTAGAAAATCTCGAAGCCATCGAAGGTGTTCAAGGCTGGAGCAAAGCTGACAAGGACGGCGTGCGTGGAGGCAACGCGGTCTCCTTATTTCGCCTGGATGAATAGGCTTTAATTATCAACCGACTGCAATCTACCTACTGCGTGAGCATATCAGATTTATCTACCCGGGATCTGGAGTTTCAAACTAAAATCAATGTGCTGGACAGATTGGTGTACGATGCTCGTGCTCAGGATGTCGATTTCTAACTCCACAGCTTCAGCAGGTGTTAGCAGTGTAAACGTAGAAACAGTACCGTTAATGGCTCGCTCTTGTAAGTTGTCTTCGGTGATGTTCCCACTGGTCTCGAGCAAGAATTTGCGTTTCCTACCCCATTTATCCCTCAAGCTTCGTGCTACGCTTGCTAGTTCTGCCCCTTCCATATTATCGAGCATGATTATATCCGCTCCAGCGTCGATAGCTTCGTCAGCTTCGGCTTCAGAACGAACCTCAACGTCGAGACGTAGACTGAATCCACCAACAGCCCGTGCTTTTTGAACTGCAGCAGTAATGGAACCTATACTTTTCCAGTTAGCCTGCACTGATAAGAAAAAAACTTTGATCTGACCAGACGACCAGATATGATTATCCTTGAGCATGATCATACTCGACAGATCATAGCGGTGAGAATCTATCCCTCCAACCAGCATACCATACTTTTCTACTAACCTAAATCCTGTTTCGTGGGTTGTTTATAAACCAATATTTCCAACTTGTAGGCACACAGAATCTGCCCATACCTGGTGTTGTTTTTCTTGTACCAGCGATTATCCCATTATATCCATATGTTCTTGCGAGATCTTTTATTCTTTTGGATCTACATTCGAAGTTAGGTGGATCGAAACGAAATGAAAGCAGCAAACTCACCGTGTAGCGATCCCACTACACCGTGCTAGCAGATTCAGTGCAACTCGCTCGCCTAAGAGTAGATACCGCGCCTTTCCTCTAACAGTTGCAACATGCTTGATTGGTTCAAACGTCTCCCCTTCTTTAACAAGCCATTCCACCCTTTTGTAGGTAATCAAAAGGCCATCTCATTTTTCCTGTGACAGACAATAGACGTACTCGCAACCAAGCTGAGTGAACACCTCTGTAAAAAAGGGGGATCCGGCGAGAACAGCAGGATCTCTACCCTTACCAAGAAGAAATGCTTCACGCTGAGCTTCTCCGACGACGTATCCACCATAATCAAACGATGGGGTATCCTCCGCCAGCCACGCGCTAACCAGAGTTTTCCAACTGGGAGGGAGAAGATACTCGATATTGTTTGACATAATTTACGATTGAAGATTGGTCCGTACGAGAGAGCTAGGGCGACCAAATAGATTTATTTATCCGCAAAGTACCCCATACATATTTTCTTATATCTCGTTTGTGAAATCTTCCCTTCACTCGAGGAGCAACGCATGAATAAACGCACTGTCATGTGACTATCATGTATGAGTAATTGGGAATGGAGTACTGTAGACAGTTAAAGATATCAACAAGCGGCTTCGGACAATGATGACGAGAGAAAATGATGAAGTGGAAAAGAAGTCCGCGCAGGAATTAAGGAGTAAGTAAATCGTAACATAAAAAGTGAGCAGGGACAGTACTCAAGTTTTACAGTAGAGCAGCAAAGGAAAGAGGGGCGAACAACAGCACAAGAACGGGACGGTGTTCATACTTCTTCAAACTTCCACTGGATTGGACTGGATTGTTGTTAGCAGTGGTGGCAGAAGGAGTGGTGGATGTATTTAAAGCGGTGGTTGTAGTAGGGGTGACAGTGGTGCCAGAACGGGTTGTCACTGGTGTCCTGAAATGGAGTCAGTATACCAAAAAAAGATCTCGAACATTGAACGTGCGTAGACCTAGTAGTAGGATTTGAAATAGTAGAGAGTTGCGTCGATGACAAGGGAGTCAACTCGGAATCGGTCCCGATCTGGAATTCGTTGGACTGAGCGAGGATGTTGTCCAGTTCTTCTGTATTTTTTACAAGATTAACTCGAAAAGAACTGCCAGTTGGCCAACCACCGCTAGGAGGCTGGAGGGTGATTGTTTGGAGATCACCGTCAACTTGAGCAGCAAGAACCTGATTCCCTTGCGGCATAATCGAAGGATTCTGGATAAAGTAGAATAAATAGGACTAGAGGGAAACGACAATGGTCTACCAACCTGATTTGTCAAGAGTACTGTGAAGGTATCGGGATCCGTGACAACACGAGACCAAGAAAGGCTGAGATGCGAGTGAACATGCTCAAAAACTAAAATCGAAGTATTTACGTACATTTGACCACCAGAATTGGACCATCCGTTTCTAGCAGAAGGTTCGGTAACTTGGTATGCAAATATTGAAGACGATAAAGACAGAAGAGAAAGAGCTGAGAAGTGCATTTTGAGAAGAGAGACGATGCCGTCGGAGGGAAGGTGACAGTGACTTTATATATGTCCCAGCTGAACGCTCAACGTAAAACGCGAAGGGCATTTTGCACGTGATATTGACTTTTGGCACTTCTTTATGGACTAGGGCCACTAGGCCAGCTTGTTGAAGCGGCATTCGAAGCAACAAAGCAAGTCGTTAGCTTCTATTAAAGCAGATTTGGAAATACAAGCCACAAAGTAGTCTTCGAAGAGTCTTCGGAGCTGATTCGCAATACTCGAGACCAACGACAACTTTTGGTGGACAGCGCCAGCACTCAGGCTGCCGATCATATCAAGACGTTCGACGTGCTAGCAACGACAGTACTGGAGAAGCCTCGCCAAGGTAACCAGATGTTTGATTAGCAAGTTCATGTTATAGAAATCGTCCCGCAGAAACCCAACCCTTGGTAATCATTGAGTAGCGCTAGGGCAAAAAGGGACAAAGAAACTCAGCGTACAGTATTTATTGGTTTTGAGCAACTAATTAGAGCTTTAATACTTTTAAGTTTTAGTTTTGGATCCGAGAGACTTAAGCAGTTCTTCAGCATCCGTCCACAAGTCATGTTGAGCCCAAACATCGGCGACCGTGGATATGATGATCCAGCACGAACGTACTTTCATATATCCTAGGCTAGCTTCTGCTTCTGCCGCTTCTGAAGAATCACCGGACTCTTCCTCGGAGTTTCCCTGTGCTTGCAACAGCTCTTTGAGGAGCGCGGAACAAGCGCGGACCAAATTGCGTAGTAGGTTCATATCATCAGCAGATACATAGTCTTCAACTTTACTGAGAAGTGCAAAAATCCAACGAGCATGCGACTCGAGAGGCTGCAGGGAGGACTCGCGTTTTCGAAGATAAAGGTTTATCCAGTGCGTGAAATACATGAGGAGGTGAAGCGTCGTTTTCTAAAGTAAAATGTAGTCAGATCAAAAAATAGTGTCAAATAGAAACCTACCTCATCAATTAGACTAAGAATAGAAGGGGTAGGTTCCTGCGGCTTGTAAACCCCTGGCACCACAGCAGGCTCTGTCGAAGGACCAGCCCCTTTAGTGTCTGAAGCTGCCGGAGATTCCATTGGCGTGGGCAACGAATCATAAGGATCTGCGTCATACACTAATTCAATGTTGGCTTCGCCATTCGCTTGCCATGAATGTTGCTGGCTTTCATGTTCCGTGGGTCCCCCAAGCGAGCGGGATGGAGCCAAAAGGCGCTGTACGGCAGTCTGTTTTGTTCGCTTTGGAGGGTTCCACTCCGATTCAGGCTTTCCAGCAAGGAAGCTCCACCACAAATCCCGATCCTTCTTATCGGGTATGACCCGGGCATGTTGCTTTCCAGGCGTAAAAGCAACGTGAATTGTAGGTTGTCTTACGTTCTACCAAAGTGTAAGGCAGTTTGCAATTAGTGGTAACTAAATGCACACGCCTTTCGGAAGTTCTTGATTCGGGTAGCAAACACTTTACGCCACTCTTCAGATGGTAGAGTAATGTGCTCCGGTATGACGCGATTGTCTGTCGGTGAAGGTGGTAGTGTTGTAGTTTCATACGGATTCGGTACCCTCGTGATATGTGGCAATTTTTGCGCATCTCGTCTATGTAAGGAGTGCTCTTTGAGAGAGAACAAAGCGAAGAAATCACCTCATACCTGACTGTAAACAGATATTCTAATCCATCCTTTGGGTCATCAGCAAAGTCTTCTGGAAGGTCTGCTACTGGCAAAATCTGGCGCCCGAGCATGGGCTCGTCGTCGTCATCGGAATCTTCCATTTCCTCCCAGTTGCGTTTTAGAGACGCCATCTTTGGTTGCAGAAAGAGTAGTTTTGTTTGTGCAAGATGTCCATTACACAATCATGCTCAACAACTCAAGGTACCTACATGAACAACGCGGAAGTTGACGATGACTCCATCGACCTTGACGCTCTCCAGGCGCAAATTGACATGTCGATGTCCTTTGCCCAAGAGATGGTATCTTCTTGGGTAAAACCTTCTAAAGGGATGCCTAGTAAGGCTAACAAAGATATAGAAGCCGAACTAAAAGAGTATTTGCGTCGCCCTCCTAGGTATAGACTTTTTTTTTCTTTGTTGAGGTGTCACGCTCAACCCGACCTAGGTTGGGCGTCGGTGCGGTCGTCTCTGAATCACAGGTTTCATCACGCGACATCGCGCGTCTGAAAGTTAAACTTGTCGGAAAGGGAAATAAACGCCTTAGACAAGTTGAGCCTGACGTGAACACAGCACTTGACTGTGAGGAGGAGAGTCGGGTCAATGTTATTCGAAAAAGAATCAGGCCGGATCCATTCGGTACAGGTAAGAAGAAAAAAGACAAGCCGATCGGGGAGAGTGGAATCTCAAGCCCCACTGGGCCATTGAAATGGATAAAATCCAAAGACCATGAGATTCACAACACAGTGGTTGACGATGCAGTTCCACACCCCTCACCCGTCGCCGCAATCAAACGCAGCAAAGAAGAGGAAAAGAGGAATCTCTTGGATCATTCACATGTCAAACACGAGAGCCTTGCCTCCCATCCATCTCCTGCGGTCGTTGAAGAAGTTGTGGACTGCTCGTTGATCACTCCCCAATCAGTCACAGGTGAGGACTAGGTCAACCCATTTATTACGAGATACTTATTGGAACTAGACGAAGCAAGGTCATCTAGACCAACGAAAATAGTCCTTGCAACCTATACCTCGACCTCGACCTCACCTCTACAGACACGCCGACTAGTTCAAACTGCTGCATTGCTCCAACAACCATTACTAAACCTGGATTCTCCTCTCCGTAATAACGAAACCGAAAGCGACACAAACGCAAGGGGGGATATTGAAGGTACTACACCGACAAAGAGAAAGAGACGAAAGAGACGAAAGAAGAAGGGTGGTAACAGCGTTGCGGCGAAAACCTTTTCGGCATCGTAGCACTCAGATCCACGTTTCAGTTGAGCCCCAACAGGCAGTGTTTCCTAGCATTGTAGCTGATGAGGTTTACGTATTTAAATATGAAACACGAACACGCATATCTTTCTTCCTCCGTTTGCAGCGATGGTATCGGGGTGAGTCGGACCTCATCTGGAGAAGGGGATTCGGATTGAGCACAAAGACGGTATATATGGTCATTTCGGCGCAACCGTACAGCTCAATGGCTAGTGAGCTCCGCATTTCTACAGCCTCGCCGCTGCAAGCCATGTCATTGAAACACTGTTGGAGACACAGGATGCTTTTCAGGAATGATTTAAGACAATGAGTGAATAAGGTCAATTCTAGTGAAATTACGCGGCCAGGGTAGGAGTCCGACAAAACCCGACAGTAGTCATCGTCGAAGAGGCATAGACTGAGAGCGATTGAGCGTTGAAGTCAACTGAGGTAAACCATTCGTATTCGTGTATTGTGTAGTTGTCATGACTCGTGCTCTACAAGGATATATATAGGACATCTATCTCCGAGAAACATCATAATATGTGATATAAGTTAGAATAGTAAGTATGCAGATAAATACAGCATGAGGAATCGATCGTCAACTGACGTTATCGTCGACCTGATCGTCGAGAAGTGTATTGTGGTCGTGAATGGTTAGCTCGACTTGCATGACTCGCTCTTGGCGTCATTGAAGGTCGTTGTGTGCCACTGGAGCGGTTGGCGTTCATGCGTGATGATTGCCGAGAATGAGGTGGACGAGCAAGGGTATTCGGCTTATGAGTTCGATTACCACGTCTGGTAACACGAGACGGGTTGTTGGCAGACTTCTTTCGGTTACCGAAGAAACCGAATATGCTTCGGCCTCGTCCAACTGTACGCCTTTGTTTATGATAAACCTGAGCTTCTCGCATCTCTCTCATTCCCTGTTTATGATATTGAGCGGAGCTCTAGAGGCCAGAAGGAAACAGGATTACCTTGCTACGCAGCTTCTCGTTGCCCAGAAGAGTTCCTCTCATTTTAGCAAGCCAGCCATGCATAGTTGATGGCGGCGGTCTCCGACGAGAACCATCGGAACGATACTGGCGACAAAGATAGAAATAAGTGGGTATGCTGGCAGTCGTAGGTGGGCAAACTCACTGAGGATGCCCAGTCGATTTTCATGGTGGAAACAAAAACAAAAACAAAAACAAAAAAACACAAAGGAGGATGATGAAGTACAAGAGACAATGATTTGCTCATTTATATCAGATAATTATGTAACCAAGCTGCCTCACGATGTCCATGCACATCAAATATTGCCTGTAACAGGCCGCAAAACTGCTGTAGGGGTACCGGTAAGGGCTCAGGTATGGGAAGTGACAGCAGGGGGAGGCGGGTGGGTCACCGTGCATATCATTTAACGCGTGCCCGCCTCCGTGCGAACTCTTGATTATTCAGTAAGCTGATGTCATCAAATCCCAATTTCTTGCATGCGCCGAACAGGTTTTGCATTATCCATCTGCCCCGGGGAAAGGCCGTGTTGTACAAAGATGACTCGACAAGCGAAAGGCAATGAACTTTACATGCTAGCGAAGATTCCTTTTTCTTTTTTTTTTTTGCTCTGTTTGTCGAAGTAACACGGCTGTCATGCTTCTAGCCACGCAAACCGGTCACCCGGAGAGCGAGATACCGAAATGTACAAGGGTTTTTTTTTACGCATGCCCCAATTGTTCTATGTACTTGAAAGGTAGCACTGTGATCGGAGTCAGGGCCCCCGTTATCAAACATTCGAGCATCGCCATAGAATATGCGCGTAATCCGGCGGGTTGACCAAATAAGGTAATCATACACGAAACGGCGGTGCCTTTCCTGTTTGGGTTTGTTGCTTTTGGCTCGCAAAACTGACCACGTGGGCATCGCCCTCACTACTTCTAGCGTTCCTAAACACTGCATTTACACCAACCTCTCCAGATTTTTGTGACGAGCGCGTTTATGGCGCGGATGGCGGCGGGGCACGATGATTTGGAACGGTAAAAGTTCATTGCCGTTTCACGGTAGCATAGACACGGACTTGTATTTAATGTTTAATGTTCAAATCGTCTTCGTTGTTCAAGTTGTTCTAGTCGCTGAAAATTTGAAGACCCAAAAAAAATGTGGAAGAACATCAATCCTGTTATCGAAAACAGACTCTTCTTGGGAAAGTCAGTCGCGATCAATTTTATGTGTTACACTCATCTGATGTCTCTAATTATTAACAGTATTTTGGCAGCGCGCTCATCTAGATCGCTGTCCGAGCGCCGTATCACGCATATTCTGTCCGTCTGTAATGATCCTATTCCCGCAGAATTGCCAGAATCAGGTCTTCGTCATATGCGAATCCCAGTCGAAGATGTCGACTATGAAGACCTTTTGATATACCTTCCTTCCGCTTGTCAGTTCATCGAAGAGGCGTTGAGGAATGGCGGAAACGTTCTCGTCCATTGCGTCCAAGGCGTATCCCGCAGCGCAGCCGTCGTTGCAGCTTACCGTGCGTTTATCAATTTTTATAAAGCCAAATTGTCGCTGAAACGAGTGTCGGCAGTAATGTGGCGGCGCCGCGTCAGCGCCACCGATGCGTTAGAAATGGTTAGAGCAGGTAAACCACCTTCTATTACCCATCATTTTTCATTCCCACTTGATTGATTCGTTCCAAGCTCGTGATCAGATTTGGCCTAACCCCGGTTTTCAAGAACAGCTAATCCTGTTCGAACTTTGTGGGTATGCTCCATCGCCTGCCAACGGGCACTACGCCAGCTGGAGAATGAAGTTAGACCGCAAACTCAAAGCAGCTGGTTTGCGATGAAAGCCAACCGTTCGCTTTCCTAGAATATTACTCCTTAGCTCAACCTCTAGGTTGCAATTTCCTGCTTTCTTGCTCCTACAATAGATATTATCTGCGTTCGGCTTAATATACCCGCGTTTTGTATGTTGTAAAATACATATCAGTTTGGGCTTCATCTCGCGCGTCATGATTTCTTTAATGGTCAAACTTGAATAACATTTGAGAAGATAGGGAGCGCCACTCTCAAGTTGCTGTGAGCGGACACGTCTGTTGCAAACGTGGCATGCCG